>JAHLSL010000043.1:7220660-7233939 GCA_025920805.1 Petroica traversi | reverse complement strand
GACATGAGGAGATGTGAGTAGCTGTGCTCTGCCTCGCAGCAGTTTGTGTTTTGCCTTGTGAGGTTCTTCCTCCCTGCACACGACCCTCGGTGCCGGTGAATCCGAACCCTGCACAGCACAGAGGTGCTTCAGCAAGGGGCTGGAGTTCCAGGAGGTGGCACTCTTCCTTCAGGAACCATGGAATTAGCATCCTTGCCTGCTGTTAAGGGTATTTAGGTTGATGAGGTTTTTGACTTCCAATGGTGGTACTGGTTTAAGATCTTCATTGTTAACCTGTCACCGTTAAATTCCTATTTGAGGAAGGTAATTGGATTCTCTCAGTGAATGCCTCAATTATAGAATTGCTTCTTTGTTGCCCTGTAAACTCAAATTATGAGGCAAATACAGTAGTGATTCAGGAAAATTTGCTTTCTTGTAACAACTAGTACATGCCAACGAGCAAATGTAGTACTGATCAAGTCACCCCGACCCACCCTGTCTTTCCTTCTTGTGGGAGATTCAGTGTTTCTCAGCACCTCAGCATTTGAGGACTGCTGGTTACAACATTATAGCTTTGTACAAGCACAGCAGGTGATGCCTGCCTGTACCTTTTCCCTCCCCCAGCACACCCACCCTGCAGCCGGCTTAATTAGCCCCATAGTTTTGAGAAAACTCGGTAAGGTAAAAAGGTTATTTTCTAGCTCCTGAGCAAAATGTTCTACCCACTTAGCAAAATGTTTTCCTTTGTAGACTGTCTCAGAGATCAGAGCTGCTACAGCAGATGGAGACTTATCTAAGAGACAAAAAGACTAAAACGACATGGCAAACTCAAGCAGCTGATGCAGCTCATAAAAGGAATGCAGCACTTTTAAATGTAAGTTTCTGCAACTCCCAGGAACCGCATCAAAATGTCACGGTTATGTAGCTTAGATAATTAAGAAAAAAAAAAGAGAAGTGTTTGCTCTATAGTTGTCATTTGAATTCTCTTCTATATGGTTCCCTCTTCTGGAACTTGACCAAAAAGTATTAAATGACAAGTCTTTATTATCTGATGGCATCACTACCTATTTGCCGTGCCCTTCTTACAAAAGCCTCGTGGTGGCAGCTGCTACTATGTATTTTTGTTTTTTTTAAGTACATGTAGAGATATAATACATGCTGGTAGGTGTCTGCTTGAGAGAACTGAGGGGTCTGTCCAGACTCACAGCCCCTCTCCACTTTCATTCAGGACGTGGGGGTGTGTTTGGAAATGGGCTGATCAGGCTGCAGTGCTTTGGGCCAAGGGTAGGAACTGCACTGTGGTTTTGTTAAGCTGTGGAAGAGGTTCTCAGTTCAATATTTTTCACTAAAGAGGTGTAGAGTGACTTCAAGCATTTTACTTACAAGTTTATAAAAGCAGTTTATAAAAGCAGTGTTTGGTGTTTCCAGCTCTTTGGAGGGGTGACACCATTAATAATATTCATAGCTGTTCTACATACCTGTTGTCATATTTAGGTGAGATGTGTTTCCTAGGTAAATTCAGCAGATGTAGGAGAATAGGCAATTAAAAAGGTCTGTGTTTGATGGCAGGGACTGGAATACTAAAGGTTCCTCTGGAGCCCCTAACTCAGGCACCTGAATTTGAAGAGATGCACTTGACCACTGATGTGATGCATTTGAAAAATGTGTGTCGGTTTTTCAGGAGACAGCAGAAAACTTAACCTCCTGTGCCTTTTCTTTAAGCTCCTACTTATCAAGGGTCCATAATGCATGTATTGTGTTTATTGAAAAAGTAAGTTTTACTCGAGAAAATTACAAGATTAATTGTGTCAGCAGAATTTCTTTGGGTTTTTTTCATGCAGAGCCTGGTTCAGATTTAAAATGTTCACATTTTGGGTGGATATAATTCTATTGCGTTAGAGTTTGTATTTAAATGGGAGGTGTTTTTGGAGAGGGGCAGACAAGTAAAACAGTTGGACAGGAATGCGTTCTTAACTATTCTGTGACAAAGAAGATTTTTCAACTTGGGCTGGTGAACTGGACAGGGACAATCAAGTGCTCCTTTATTTGTTATAAGTGTAGGTGCTTCAGCTAGAGGCTGGGGACAAATGGATGGTTTGGTTTTTTTTTCCATAGCTCCTACTCTGCTGATTTAGTAATTTCAGCCATTATGACTCCCATTTTCCATATGTGTTTTAGGTTAGATTTTTATTTTGTAAATATAGAGTTTTATAAATTATTTTTGTTTATGAGTGCATTCTCAATTTACATATGCAGGCAAACACAATAAATGCAGAGTATATTTCTCCATCCTGGAAGCTTTATTGTATTGCAAATGGTAACAATAGCTCAGACATATACAGAGTGTAAATATTTCTGCGGTTAAACAGATATTTGCTATCTTCTGTCACATCCTCAAAATTGTTCCTTTCAAGTGTCAAAAATGTTGGTGTTTGTACAGAAAAAAAGCAAAAACATATGTATCAAAACAAATTCTGTTGCAGGATAAAATAGCATAAATCAATTTAACTCTATTAATTTTATCATAGTTTTAACAAGCAGGCACTCCTGCAGATGCTTTTTGATAACAGAAGCAAACAGGAAAAAAATCTATGCAGCATAATATATGAGAAGCTTGAAAACAAGACTGATTAATGTGCCAGCTTCAGAATATTGTTCCTGATACCAGGCACTGTACATTTCACAGTTACCATGTGGAGAGTTGTTGATTTGGCCTACTCAAAAATACATGGACATGACGAAGTGTTATTTTTTTATTTGCATTTCTGGTTTTCTGCATGTAAGCAAAATCAGTTGTTTTCAGTAATAGATCATAGCAAAAGCCATTTTCCTTTCTCTGTGCTAGTTGGAATTTATGCACAGGAAAGATTTCAAAATTAATTTAAATTCTAATCAGTAGGAAGCAAGGAACTAACCTTTTTTTTTTTAATTGAAATTTTGACATTACAAGCATTTGTTCAGCATTTTAACATAATTATCTGAGTATTTTCCTCAATGTCTTTAGAGGGAGACTGCAGATTAGGGAAATCTGTATCATTTGGTGCTTATATAATGTTGTCGTAATAAAAGCAGAAATTAGACTAGTATTTGTAATCTAATTTATGACATTTGTTTCTCAGTGATATTTCTTGTGTTTAGAAATATGTATTACTGTGCAACAGCTTGTAACATGAAATAGAAAAGAAAGAGTATGCTATATAGTAATTAGTACTGGAAAGGTAATTTAGAACAAATTTGCTTTCCTTCCCAGGCATACAATTCCAGAATTATTTAAGTGTGATTCTGCCAGACTGATATCAATATAAGTGACAGCTGAATTTGGTCCCCTAAAAGCAATGTATATGTCATGCATTCTATTTTACCTCTGGGGAAGGGTCTTGAATTGTTTTTGTTCCAGTCCTTGTGGTTTTAGGGGAAGTACTGTAAGATGCTCTCTTTTTTTCAGTACTGTGACATACTAGATTAGCTGGTTTTTTTCCAAAGAAGTTTTTACTGCTGATGTATTTATTTTTATATTGATGACAGGGATTTATTTTTCCTACAGAGCTTCCCAGTTGTGTAGACACACAAGAAGTGCCATCTAATCTTTCAGTAGTTCCAGTTATTTTCTACAGCATACTACACCTTCCAGCAAAAATTTCTTTCACTGTCTGTCATTAAATCAGTATTCTGAATGACAATAGACTGCACAACACAAACTGGAGTGAGCAATGAAAAGACACGTCCAATATCTAGGCTATGCCAAAGTGACCTTCTCTACTAAACATATATGCACAACTGCTGCCTCCTTTCTTGCCTGAAAGACATTCATTTCCTATCACCATAAACATTCCAGTTACTTGGCTGAGTCTTTGAAGAAATAATGATTGATATTCTTCTTCCTTCCTGTTAAAATTCCTACAGTCATTAGGAAGAAGGAATCACAAAGGAGAAAGATCCTATGGAAGAATATGAGGTGAACATTACAGAGTGATCCTTTATTCAGTATGGTTCATTATGGTGGTGACTTCTCCAGACTTGGCCTGAGCCATTCTGATCCGAGCTGCATTTGATGCTGTTTGTGTGTATCTGTTCTGAGTGTGTGCAACAGAGAAATCCCTGCTGAAGTCATTTAAATCTGCATTGGCCTGTTATTTTGACATCATGGCTTATATCCTTTTCCCTGTTCCCTCTTTATGTTTATCCCATTAGGCTTTTCTTACCTGAGAAGGGGCAGCCATTTGCTGCTTCTGAGAATTTGGATAAATCTGAGAGTTAGTTTACTCTGTCTCAGACATCCTTTAGCTTCCTACAGTGCTGGGGATTTTGCTGTAGAAAAGGAAGGAACAGTTTTTCCTTGGATTAGGTTTGTAATTATGTGCAAGAGAATATTGTAAAAGGAATTAATTAAATAAAATATGATGAACACTAAATTGAACAATCTGAATGTATCTGTGTCACTAAGTTGAACTTCAGCAAGGCTGTTTTTTTTGCTTTTATTAATCATACTCAACTGAACTAAACTTGAGTTGAACACTGTTTACTTATTGATGTATTCAGACTGGCTATTATTCAATGCGAGTAATCATGTTTGGTCTCTCTTGTGGATATGCTCCTCCAGAATCTCACTCTTCTTTTCAGCAGCAGTGGTGGTGAATATTTGGGAAGTCCCTTTGGGGAATTTCCTCTCTCATTTAGTTTTTCTGTTGTACTCTTCACACCCGCTCTCTGCTCCCAACTCTGCCATCTGCTATACTTTCTTTCCCCCTCCACTCTGTTCAGCTTTGGCTTCTTCACACCCCACTCCCACGTCCCTTTCTGTCTCTCTTCATCTGCCCACCACTCAATCTCTTCAATGTTTGGGTATGGAACTAAGCCCACAAGAACAGGTCAGAACTTTAAAGGGGGAGGGTGGTTAGTTTGGGGGCATGCTTTGATTTGTTTGTTGCTGTTGATTTTTTTGGTTGTTTCTCTTTAAAAATATTTATTTGGGCCTCTGTGAATCCAGCACACATCCACTGGACAAGCAGAAACCCAAATACTGATTTTTTTTGTAAGAAAACTATGTGAGGTGCATTGTCATCCAAGCTTGTCTGGTGAACAGCTTGCTGCAGCTCTACATTTATGTGCACATGTTATGCATGCATATTAGCAAGTCATCTTTGTCTTGAGAAGTAAAGATCTTGCACATAATTTGCCTAGTTACTTTACAGTTACAGTAGCTAGAATACATATTTCGGTCTTATGCAGCACAGAAAAAGGACTTCTGTTCCCCTCTATTTCCTTAAGTTTTATACAACAGAATTTAACTAATTTACCAGAGAGAATAGCAGTGTTTACAGCAAAAGTCTGACTTGGTTGTGAAATGTACTCTTGTATGGAAAAGGTGCAGCAAACGTATTTAGCAGCTGTAAGGTGTTAGCCTAAGTAGTACAAGTTGTATTTCAGAATGACTAAAGGAAGATTTGAACTTCAGTGCTGATTTTTGAATGCTGTTTAGCTGTAATGGGTTTATTTAGTTAATGTCAATGTCTTTATATGTGTATTTTCCTTTTAAAATTCCCAGTGCTTGTTTTTTAAATGTATTTTGCTTGTGTTTTAGGATATAGAAGCAGCAGAAAAAAGGCTGCAAGACAGAATGCATTTACTTCCACATCCTGATACTGTTAAGTTAGAAGTAAGTCCTAGAACTCTGTCTTTTCATTTGTTTTCATTTGCTGTTTACCAAATATTTTGCTTTTTTTTTTCCCTGAAGCATGTTCTTAAAGTGAAAATAATTGATTTTAAAATCCAGTGACTGGTATAGCCAAAGGCCTGTGTACTGTGTAGCAAGCTGAACCTAAATTCTGGGACAAGGTTCCTAGATTCAGGAGCATTCTGGTGGAAATATTTAGCAGCTTTCAGATCTATATGAACTTCTATTTAAAAATTAAGTCAAATATAAAAATTATTGTGAAAATCAGAAGATTACTGTGTTTACTGTGTCAGAGCTATTTATTTTGTTTTATATGGTCATCCAGTTCTCAGTTTACCACAGACCGTCATCTTTACGTTTCAGGGTCAACAGTTTATCAGCATGAACAGAGAAAATTTCTCATCAATTATTTTAGAGTTGTATGGAAGCTTATGAAAAGTACTGCAGCAGGAACACTCAAATCTTTTTTTTTCTTCTTAACCTGCAGTGCCTAAAGCATTACTTCAGGATAAGAATTTTGAGCAGACTCCCATCTGTTTCTTGCTCCAGTGGTTTTGTGTTCTGAGCTGTGTGTGGCACAGGAGCAGAGTGTCCCGTGCTGCTTTGGGTGCCGGGGCTCTGGCAGGGCAGGCCAAGGGCCAGGTTTAGTGCTGTCAGCTGAGAGGAGAGGTGCATTGTACCTCAACTTCACACCTGCTGGGCAAGTGTTGGCATGCTTGGGCTAGTACTTCAAGGAGAGGCATCACTTCTTGTTCTGCTTACCATTCAAAGTTTTCATCTGTCATTGCATTTTGTAAATAGCCTACTGTGAGTGTGACAGGGTGCACACTGGCTATGCCACTTCGGTGGCTTTTTCATTATTTTTAGACATTTTTAGGCAAAAGAGTACATTCTTTCCTGAATACTTGTACATTTTGAATGATGCTAAGGAAGATGCCAACCTATTAATATTAAACATTAAACCTATTTTGACTGTGTTCAGAAGTAGTTTTAGACTCTTCAGTGACTTTGGAGTCACCTCTGGGGTTGTTTGGGTCAGTCAGTCCCGTGGTAGGTGTTAAGCTGTTTGTGCCATGCCGAGCAAAGTCTGCACAAATTAGAGGCTGCAGAGTGATTGCTTGTGGCTGCAGAATGTCTGCACTCTGCAGCAGTGGTGAAATTTTGGAGAGAACAGAGTTACTATTTGAAGGAGAAGATCCTATTTCAGCTTTTTTTTTTTTATGCTTCTAGAGAAGTGTTCTATAAATAGTGGAGAAAGAAAACTTTCTTTCATGGTACAAAATTCTTGCGCGTGCTTTGTTCCAAAACACTTCTGAGCATATTTCACTCAGCCATATATGTGTCTGTATTAATATACTCTGAAAGTTATGGCTATAATGGATCCCCAGCTTGCTGAGTCGGAGTAGTTTTGTGTGACAGCACATATGCTTGTCAAAAAAGATTCTTTGAGTAAATCTGTTGAAGAAAATATTTTTGTAAACCTGCAAGAGCCATAGTTATATCTGAGTTACATGTAAGGATCAAAATGATTAGCCAGGAATCTAATACTTCACAGGGAGATCTTCAGTTTTATGCTACACTTCTCCTTCATTATATACTTAAGTAAAGAAAAAAGGCTCACTACATATGTATCCCAGCTGTTTTCTACTGCAAAATTACATTTTTCTGAATGGATATCAATGACAAAAAATGCATACGAGGATGGATTAAAGTGTTATCTTGGCATAATTCTTAGATCACATTATTTTGTGGGGGAAAAAATGATACCTGGCTCTTAAAATTTTCCTGAAAATCCTACAAACAACAGTTACTTTTAGTATACCAACACAAAAATGATGAATTATTAATAACACAGATAAATAATATGTAAAATTTATTACTCAGAGGCACAGTGTAAAGCAAGAGGAACGATCAGATGATCCACACTGATACTCCTAGACCACACGCTAAATATACAGCACTTTTTTATTATTTTGTTATTTGTGATCCAAATATTGGAGATGATTACTTTTTCAGTGAGTTATCAAGTCTAAAATTGTACTCAAATATTTTGAACTATACTTCTATATAGTACTGTAAACTTTTCTAGGATAATCAGTTTACATTGGTAAATGTGTGGTTTTCATTTCTAGCACTTTTTCCACTGCAAAATTAAATTCCAATAACATACATACTTAAATATAAAAGCTGCTTTTGGAGAAGTATATAATCATGGAAAATAATTTATTAAATGTCTAAACTGATGTGTTGCTTACCACAAGAGGGCACATTCAGTCACTTCACAGTTTGTCCTGCAGAATGAAATATTTCCAAGCTGATATTTTGTATCATACAAGAGTTTAAAAATTTCATATGTTAAGTACGTTGTTCTTTTCTGAATTGCTTTACTCTTAAAGTAATATTTAATAATGCGTTGCATATCTATAGTGTTTTAAACTGGCTGATGCAGATTTTGAAATTAAGTTTATTTTTTCTTATATCTTTCTCAGAATCTCTATTGGGCATCAATAAAAGAATCTCTTCCCAAGTGGGAAGAGTTTCTTTTAGGAAGAGCAGAAGTTCCTATTGGCTTTAAGAAAATGAAAGCTACAAAGCAGAGCATAAACAACTCAGAAGAAGATTCACAAAAATAAACATTTTAGTTTAATTTTGTTTCATAATTTATCACTTAAACAGAGAAGATCATCCAGATGGGGCAACAGAATATCATGCCATTAAATTGAAATGTTAATAATTTAAATGCAAATTAATTATATAGGATAATTTGATTCCATTGTTGCATTATGTACAATTCCCTTTTTTATTCTGTACTAGAGAAGCAATCCTCAAACAGGCTTTTAGGATCAAGAATGAGAAATGTTGGTGTATAGATTTCCACCAAGGCAATTGGGTTTTCAGTATGAGAAGAGTTTTATGTTATTT
This sequence comes from Petroica traversi, assembly GCA_025920805.1. Lineage (NCBI taxonomy): Eukaryota > Metazoa > Chordata > Aves > Passeriformes > Petroicidae > Petroica > Petroica traversi. Next base: position 7,225,364 of record JAHLSL010000043.1, on the reverse strand, counting down.
TTAATCCTCTGCTTCCACATATAAGTGCGATAAGTAAAGACAGATTCTTGCATTATCTTTCTTCACTTCAGTCATCTGTGCTGTATGCCTGCTCGTGGATGAGGGAGAAAGGAAGAATTTACTGTTAGCAGAAAAGGCAGACTGTGCATCAGAGTAGCCTTGGTTTAGCACCAGGAATCTGTGCAAGAACTTTCATGAGAGCAGTTGTAGAAGGAATAAACTTGAATTTCTCCATTTTGTTTTCCCTGATTATTGTCATTGCCGTTTTGATCATTTATACACCTCACTCCAGGCACCTTTTCCCAACCTACTGCCTACATTTTATGTCTTGTCTAATGGGTGGGCAAACAAATCTCTCGGGCTTTTTGGTACTTCTAGGCTGCTCTTAGTGCTTTTTTCTTCCTGCTGATATAATCTGCAAGTGGGAACTTTTTCTGAGAAGTTTGAAAGAAGCAAAGTGAAAGCTAACTGGCAGTGGCAGTCCAAGAACAAAGCATATACAGAAGTTGAGGCTATAATATTTTCATTTTCAGCCATTGAACAGCTTCTCAGTTTCCTCCTACAGAGGTATGGTATTAGTGAGTTTTAATTGTACTAAGCTAACTAGGTATAAAAATTCACTGGTACAGAATTTATAAAAGTGTCCCTCAGTGGAAGATCTGGTGTGTGACATGGCCTGCAGAAAATTAATCTTTCCTAAGCAAAAGAAGCCGAGAAAATATTAATTTCTTTTGTTGTTAAGAACCTGGACTTGAGTCAATATACTGTTAAATTTAATCTCCTGCAACAACATCATTCCACCCCCAACCTGGAAGTAGTAGAATGAAAAAAAAAAGTACCTCTGCCAGTTTCTGAGGATATGAAAATGTAATGATTACAAATATTGCTAGGCTACTGGTTAGCTGAGCTATGCATCTTCATACTACATATGGAGAGACCCCACTACTCAAAATACATTATATCCCTATGTAGCATAAACTGACACAATAAAATCAAAACTTAAGGTGCAATATAAAATTGTTATATATTTTCCACAGAAATATTAAGAGTTGATTTTAAACTTTTTCTATTGAAGTGTCCATTAAACTGATAACTTTTTACAGAAACTGCCATCTTAGAATTATCCTGTTGAGTGGGTGTTGGTGTTTGTAACAATAACGTTGTTTTCATAATATGTGATGGCAGATTAGCACGCTTCTCTGCAGTGTTGTTAACAGTTGTAATTAAGGAATAAACAGTAAAGGGTGTCAGTCCGATGACAATTTCATCTATAGTGTCACAATACAAAATGTCACAAAATATTAGAACTGTTATATAACTACAAAAATATCAAATTAGGCTTTCATCTTACAAGCTGAGAGCTTAAAAAAAACTTGGCATAGAGACCATTGCAATTTTATACCTACTCAGTGTTCTGTCACAAAGACAACTTGGTAATATTTTCTTCTGTAAACTCACAATGTGATTCTCAATCTGATTTAGTGGGAATGTGTATGGATCTTACAGTTGTAGAGCTCACATTTAAAAAGCAAATAATTAGAACCAGTTGAGCACACAAGAAGGGAAAACCTACTATACATGATGCTCAGAAAGAAGGGATGGATGAGCACTTAGTTGCTAACAAAGAATGGGATTCATCCTGTTCTTTGCATCCAATGGGAAATCACGTAAAAATCCAGGCCCCTAAGTACTTCATACCTGCAAACATCTGGGTCTTTATCTCTCTGGACTCCGCCAAACCACTGGGACACAATGCAGATGCTCATGATCTCCTTGCCCTTGTGATTTCCCCTGGAAGGAGTTCTGGGGATGTGGTCACTGAGGGCACAGCAGCTGGATGGGTGGGAATTTGGCAGTGTGCATGAAAGGCACCTGCGAGCAGGGTTAGAGAAGTTACTGTGCTACAGTTAGGGGCTCACATAGCGTGCCTGAGAGTAAAATGAAATCATCTTAATTTTGTTTCCTACAGCATAACTTTAGAAGCAATAGGACAACGAGTTCGAGGAAAACTGTGTAGGAACATGCCCAGAAAAGGAAAAACTGAATGAAGAGGAACATTTAAAGCAGGAATGTGTGTAGGTGACTGCTCTCAGAGACAGGGCCATCACGTTGGCCTGTGGTTTGAAACAAATAAATGCAATTGCCTATGACTGAAATAGCACAGTAATAGGGGCAGGGCAACACAGCAGGGCCACTAAGGTACAGGAGCAAGTGTCTCCTCACTTGGGGCACGCAGTGGCAGGGAACATAATTATAAGGCATCTCCTGTTCTACTTAGATTTGTTGAGTTTAATTTACTGTGGCTGGGCTAGCTTCATACTTGTCTTTTTATAGATACAGATTTGAGAAAGCAAATGTTAAACTTCAGTGCGCTTTAAAAAAATTTAAGAACCCCCCAAAGTGATTTATACTGGTATGATTTAATATTGATCTCCTATGAGACCTTGAATGGGTATTCTTCACTAAGTCAAGGCAGTCACCTCAAACATATTGATTCTATGTTATATCCCATCTTACCCCAAGTATATATATATATATATATATATATATCACAAAATATAAAATATGGATATTACATTATATATCTCTTCTGTAATTTCCTATTCATCCTGAGCAAATGTTTTTTCTCTCAAAAAAACCACCACCCCCCCCAAAAAAAAAACCCCAACAAAATCAACAAAAAGAAAACCAAACTTTTTACTCCATAGTGTTGACTTGCTGCTTGCCCTTTTGTGTTACAATATATGTATACATAAGGTGCAGTGGTCCTAGGGCCCTGTTGCTTCTTGTGCTTTTCTGGTAGGTGGGGGACAGCAGCTGAGTGAAGAGCAGTGGGGAAACCCAAAGGTTTTTCCTGTTTGTAAGTTAATTGTGGGGTATCTTGCAAGAAGAAATAATGAATCATACTTTTCTAGGTTAATGCACAGAGGAGTAACCCAATACTATCCCAGAGCACACAGCCTGTTCACCCATCTTGTCACCTCTGCCATCACATTCCCAAGCTTCTTCCTTTCTCAGTTATTCTGGCTGTGGGGGCAGGAGCAGAAGGCAAGGCATGTTACTTTTCCCTAGCAAGAAATTTCTTACTCTGCAGAATCTTTCACAAGCCTATTAATTTAATTTGAGAGTACATTTGAAATATTAAGTTGGTTTAGACACGTATTTGACATGATGCTATCCTCTTGATTGTATTTATTCAGGGTCATGTTTTCATAGAAATTGGGAGCTAAATTTTAGGCTGAGCTTATAGTTCTTAGTTTGTGTCTTTTTCATTCACATAGAGCAGGTTGGGGATGTAGATGCTCAGTTTGAGCTTGTTGGTACTGAAAAACAAGAAAACCAAATTTTAAATGGAATGTACTTTTAGAGGTTATATCTGAAAGAAAACATTATTTACTCCATAATGGTAATTTTCATAATATTTTAATAGTTGTGTTCAGATACAACTTGACCTTAAATATCACCCCAAATGCAAGCTGTTTTAACATATTTGTAATGCTAAGGTCTTCATTACTGTGATATTCTGTTTGCTCAAGGATTATAATCCATGGATATACTGTGTTATAGTTGAAATAAAGCTTTGATCCTGTAGTCACTGCCTTTTGGATCTCAGCATTGCATTGCACGTGTGAGTTGGATGTAAGTTGGTGCCTGCTGCAGCCAAGTGTGAACAGTGAGCGGGTCAGTGATAAATACTTTGCTTAGGTATGGTGTTTATTTTCCCCTGGTTCTAATATGAAATATGAATCTGATGAGTGAAGATTAAAATCTCAGAAGTTTACTGGTCAAAAATCCAAATGTAATGAACCCCAGACCGATTATTTGCACTCTTCCTATTGTTTCATAATGTGTGAGCTAAATTACTTCAGATACGCGATTACTACGAAGATGTAGAGATACTTAAACCCTTGCTAAGGAAACAGGTGGGGGAAAATGGTTCTTTAGTACATCCTCCTGCTGTGTGAAACTCTTTGTCTTTGCTATAAATAGGGTGATTTAATTTGAGAATTTGCTACTCCTTTTAAACACAGTTAAAACGGCTCTTGAAAACGCGCTAAGCTGTACCCGCTGTGTATGTAGCCTTCCAGTTGTAGCTTTTACATTTGACTTACTTTGAATACGTGTGTTTTTAACGCATACAGACAGAAAGTATACTCACTTCTTCCCGTAAGTTTTGTCGCTGTGATGATGATCTTAAAAATAAATGTGTGGTGTTCTTTCTCCTCACTCTCAGTCGTATCACCTACCAGTAAGCCCTAATAGGCAACAAAATAGTGTGAGACGGTATTTACATCACACTTTTGAAACAGATTCAAGCAGAGACAGCTGCTGTAAGATTATTTTACAAATCTATTGTAAATTAATAAAAGGAAAAAATTGCCTTCCTTTAGGTAAATTACATTCTCCTTTACTAATTGCGTGGCTTGAAGCCGCAGTAAATAAGTACCTGCCTCACTGGGGTGAATGGGAAATAGGAAATGTAATTTTGGTAACCAGACTTGCCTTTCTTTACCCATTTAGTTCGTATGCGTTCCAATAGCTTCATTCACGGAGCTCGGAGTGTTGCTCAATAAAAGCTTCCGGAGGATAATGTGCTCCAGTGAAGCACATGCCGGCAGCTTTGTTCAGCGCGGGCGAACCTGCGCGCTGCTCTCCGCGGCCGCGCTCGCCTCTGCCCGAGGGGCAGAGCTGCTTCGAGCCGGG
>JAHLSL010000043.1:7183307-7205660 GCA_025920805.1 Petroica traversi | reverse complement strand
GGCCCGGCTCCCCGCGTCCGTCGGGCCGCCTCCGCCCGGGCAGGCGGCACTGGGCATTTCTGGTCCACTGGAAGATAACTTAGGATCCTCTTAGTTATTTAACTTGGCAGCTGCTTAAACTCCACAGTGGAAGCTGCCGAAAGTTATTAGCATTATGCTTCAATCTCCCTGAAATGGTGGCTTTGATTTCCATGCTGCTTTGCTTTTTATAGGTATTTTTCTAAATACTTATTTCCCAATATTATTCCCTATTATTTTTTAATAGAAGGGGATGGACTGCCGGGTGAGCCACCGGCCCAGGCAATTAGGATGGGGCTGCCTTTGTAAGCCAGGGTGGGGGAGCAGCTTTTTCTGTGGTTTTGCAGCTTTGTGCAAAGGTGCACTGGAGGGGCCCAGGGCTGCTCTGGGAGGAGGGCTGGGCTGCGGTGCTGCCTGGCCCTGGCCCCACCGGGCTGGCTTTGGGTCTGTCCCCATGCAAGACAGCAATTACGACCTCGAAGGATCAGCCCAGGGGTGCTCCCAAGGTGTTTGGCCGCAAGGCAGTTAGCAGTGGTCAGACACTGTTTGGACAAATTAATGAGCAATGAACAGAGAAGTCGGGATAGCAAAGTTTGGGGCGGGGGTGGAGCGAGGGTCGTTAGGCATGTGAATCTTTCCCGTTATTCCTCTGACACTGTGATACCTCATCCGATGGAGCAGCACCCCTGCAGTACTGAATGCCTCTGTCCCCACGGGCAGTGCATCTGATCCTGCAGGGCCCACAGCACTGGTGGGTGACCCTGCTGCTCTGTCACCCAGCAGAAGCTGCCACACGGAGCAGGGATCCTGCCTGGCAAGGCCACCTTGGATGGAGCAGAGGCTTTGAGACCCTCCAGAGTATTTTTTCATCCCTTTTATTGAGCTATGCATATTACAGCCTATCTATAGGCAGATAATTGTATGTTATTTTTTAGATTTTTTTTTTTATTGGGGAGCTAAGTTTTTGGAGCACTGTACAGGTCCCAGAGGAAGTGTGGTTAGTGGGATTTTGGAAACAAACTTGTTCAGAATCGTTGCATGGCTGTAGTGGTCTACTTTGTCAGTGATGGCAGGGGTAACATCGACATTTTCAACCTGAATCCAATTTTAAAAGCTGGTATCTGACCTGCTTCTAAAGCTGCTTGAGATCTAGTCCCGCTGCAAAGGAACCGGCAGGGCACCGTGGCAGGAGCTGCACAGAGTGCCTCGATGGCAATCAAATGGGCTTATGTAATTCTAAAAATGGCAACTCCTTACTTGCCACATCTCTTTCTGTCTTTGCGGAGAGTCCTGCAGAGCTGCCAAACAGAAGCAATTGAATGAACTCTTTTCCCGGCTCATTCCTCCTTCCGCAGCTCGGAGAAAGTGAGCCAGAGCCTATTCTAGTTTGCCTGTCAACAGGAATGGTAACTAACGGCTCGATCCCAGCCAGGCTTTATGCCCCAAAAACGCTGCCTGCCTGCCTGTGAGGAGCGGGGAGAGACATCAGGAGGGAAATCTTGTTCCTGGTGCGAGACTGGTCTAGCCCAGGAGGCAGCGAGGAGTCGGTGGAATCCACGCCATGTCCAAAGCCAACCTGTCCAGTAATGCAAGGAAAAATTGTTGAAAGGATGAGCTGCTCTTCCCCACCCTCATTGTTGGAAATAGTCGTCCTCCTCCTTGCAGTAATGGAGCAATGCTGCCTTTCGTTTCTGAGCACTGAAACTGAAAGATGATCCTTCCTAATGTTTTGAAATGTTGTACTTTTTTTTTTTTTTTTTTGAAGGAGTGGGAGCTTTTAAGTTTTCCTGGGTTTGTAGGGGTTTTTTCCCCTTATTTTCTATTTAGGAGAAAAGGTGGGAGGAAGTAGAGAAGGAGAATATAATGGGGGGATGGCCTTGTTCTCACTTTCCTACTGAAAACGTTTCAGGAAAAGGAACAAAAAACAGTGAAAATGGGTAGAAGCCCACTTCAGTTTCGTGTTCCTATTCCTTCCTTTTTTTTTTTTTGCTTGAAAGAAGGATGGCCAAAAAAGTAAGTGGGACAAACTCCACGTGTTTTGAATTATTCTCCCCTTAATGAGATTTAAAAAAAATCTCATTTTTGAAATTGCTTGCTTTTTCAATGAAGAAAACCAAATAGAGAAAGAATCTTTCCAAAACCAATCTTTCCACTGTCATTTTGCCACACACTCCTCACTCAGTGTTGTCCAGTCTTTCTGGCTATGCCATGTTAGGTTGTTTGAGATTTGGATGTGCTGTTGTTTGAATTGTTGTCACAGGTGTCCCCATCTCCTGCAGAGCTGGACTCCATGGGCTGCGTGGTGTGGAGGTGGCAGTGGATGGCAGCACCTTGTCCCCTTCCTCTGGGGTGTGGGGGACTGGCTGGACTGCAGCATCCCTGTCCCTCATGGTGGCTGAGAGAGAACCTGGCAAGACTCCCAGACTGACAAGTGAAAGTGCTGCTGTGCTGCTTGGGCACAAGAAATGGGTTGATTTCATCCCAGAAGACATGATCTAGAAAACAACAAAAAATCCCCCCAACAACGAGAGCCCAAACTAAAAATCCAGATCTCATTACTGGAGGAAAGAACTTCAATGCATAACTCAAGTATTTCCTGAATGTTCAAGAACACCCACAGATTATGTAAAAATAGATGATAATTTATTTATTTGATTTAATTATAAGCCTAGATTGTGATTTTGGGGTGCGAGTGGGGCTGGAGACAGTGATATTGAAAAACCAGTTGTGAAAAAAGCCCAGGCAAGTCATCAGCCCTGGGCACAGAGGAGCTGCTTCAGCTCTTCCTCACAAAGCAATGCAGAACCCACCAAGAGCTCTGAGATGTCTTGGGTGTGGAAGACCTCACCAGGGTGACTGTTTCTCCATGGGGAGCTCTCAGCCTTTGGTCCCACTGCCCAGGGGTGAGGCTGGTGTTCCATGGCCAGTTTGTGTTGGAGGGACTGGCCTCACCAATTCCTGCTCGTACACCAAGCACATGAGCAAGGGTAGATTTGTCATGGGGAGCATCAGCTGCCCCTGGTGGGCCATCCTTCCCATCCCCATTGGGCTGTGCTGTGGTTTGACTCTCAGACCTGCTGGACATGGCCATGGAAGATGTTCCTGTCCCTGACGTGAGAGTCCTGATGGGCTTGGAGGCTGCCACATGCTCTGCCTCTGGCGTGGAACCAAACCTGCAATCTTTGCCTGTTTAGCTGGATAGAAAGGCACCTTCCCTGTTATCAGAGTTCATCACCATGTTCACTACCAGCCTTTGAGCTATTTATCTCCTCCTACCTCCCTTCCAGTGCGTGCTTCTCCTCTCCAGCTGACAGCCTGGGACAGCCCCGACATCAGCTGCTTGTGGAGCTCTCTGTGCAGAAAGCCAGTCCTAAACGCTGTGGCCTTTGCTCCCCCCAGCTGTCATATCCTCCGGGATCTGCAACAAGTCCTGATTTTACAGACCCCATCTTGACAGTCCCCAATCTGATCTGACCACCTGGTTTGTTTTTGAATCGAGCACTTGAGTCATAACATTTCTGTTTATTTCAACAACTGTATTCCTTGCATAGGAAATGAGCCAAGATGGTCTAAGGCGGAGATAGCGAAGCATGTCATGGTTGTAATTGCTTTTGCTCTCCCAATATAAAATTTTACAGTATAATCAAAACCTTATTTTTGTGGCACTGGACTCTGTTATTGACTTAATCTTCTTAAGTGCTCCTATTATTCCAGTGATTTCATCGTTGTATGTTGATTTTAATCTTTTGATCTCCATATTAGCTACTGCCTGCAACTAATTTGTTGCTCAGTGTTTTTCTTTGTTTTGACCTGTGAGGCATTTTCCTCATGGCACACAACTCTGCTGGCAGATTGCATATAATCTCTGCACTTTTTTCTCCCATATTTTGCATAGTTACAACAAATGCGGATTTATGACTTGAAATGGAATATGTATCTTTTAGAAAGGCTGAGGAAAATATCACTTCAGGTTTAGCTTGAAAGCCTAAACGTGTTTGCTTAAAGGAAGTATCATGGAATACAGCTCACCAGAGAGAGGTGTCACACAGGCTTTTTTTAGTCCAGCAAGTTCATGATGGGTGAAAACTGCAATAATTATATTGTGTGCAGTCAGGATGGAAGAGTTCTGAAAGCAGTGCTAGACCTAAGATGAAGAGGGCTGGGTTTTGTGAATGGCTCAAAGGACTCTCCTAGCCAAGCTTGGTTTGATACAACAGTGGCTCTGTTGAACCCTGGCAACATGGAGCAGGTTTTTGAACAAATAGTTGTGATGGAAGTGCAGAGTTGTGAACTTCACAGCCAAAGTGCAGAGGTTCTCGTACAGCTCAGCTGCCTTTTGGTTGGCCATTAGACGGCAGCTTTTCCCCTTGGTAGCTGGTGTTTTAACCTGTGCTGATTTATCATGTGCTTTGTTTGCATTAGCTTTTTCTTTAAAAGCTTAGAGAAATAATTTTTGCCTTAGGTTTCCTGTGACTTTTTAAAAAAGAACACAGCCTGAACATTGGTAAAATCATCTTTGCTTTGTTGCGTGCCTGTTTATGCTTCTGAACACAAATTGTCTTTTAATATTTTTGACGTTTTGGTCACTAGAAAGGCAGAAAAGCAATTTCTAAGATGCCTATGGGCCAGAAGACATGCTTTACAGCAGAGGGGAAAGAATCTGTTAGTTGGTGAAATATAAAACAAATTGGATGAACAGCTGCTGACACTTGTCAGTCAAATAGTTGATAGCATTTTCAGTCTCCATGCCACATGCTTTAAGTAAGTCTGTCAAAAAAAGGATATTTTCGCTGGACTTCCCTGTAAATATGAGAGAAGTTTTGGCCTGATCTATCATTTAAAATTTTTCTGGCAGAAGAATGAAATTTTCCTCTTTCCCCAAAACTGATTGACATAACTGTACTGGCAGATTCCTCTTCTAGGTGCAGTTGTACTGGCAGAAAGTCCTTTGACTGTTGGATCTCGTTCCATCACAGCAATGGGTTGAAGTGAACCAGCAGCAGATCTTTGCATTCCTCGTTTGCCAATGCTCCCATCCATCCACGAGCCCTTTTAGGTGCTGCCCAAGGTGTATCTTTGCTCTGCAGGAGCTGAGCCCTGTCCAGACTGTAGTCTGGAGCCAGGAGGAATTTAAACACAGATTGATATTTTTCAGGCAAAACCAAATCATTTTGGATTTGACATTTCTGCAGGACTGACCCAAGGTGGCTCTTCCCACTCCTGGTACCACAGTGTAGCACCCATTTAAGAGAGGGCTGGGCTGCCAGCACCCCCCAAGGCATGTGCAGGGTTAAAGGCAGTGGGGATGAGGGTGCAGTGCCCTCCTTTGCTCAGCCCCAGGCTGCAGGCTCTGCAGTGAGAGGTTAAATCCTGCTTTGCAGCAATGCTTGTATGCAAGGTCTCCCTGCTTACACTGAAGTACATAACCTGAAGCTCATATTTTTGGGTCCAAAATAGTGAGTCGGCTTATGCTTCCGTGTTCTGTGGTCAAGCCTCAGGGCTGTGGAATCTCTGGGGTGCTTTATTGGGGTTTGAGGGCACAAAAAGCTCTCCCAGGCTGTAGGGTCCCTGCTCATGACAGAGGCACTCAGTGGAGGGTGTCCAATCGCTGCTGTTTCAGGGAGGTACCGACGTGCACTAGCAATGCACTGCCAAGGAGCAGCTCCTCAAGGCTGCACCCACACTCTCTCATTCAAAAAACTGAGCAGGGCTCACTATTTTGAAAGGTGGCAGGTGGAAGTGGGCTGTGTTTTTACCCAATAAATATTTTGCGTTTAAAAAAAAAAAAGGAGACATTTCCAGAGCGGAATCAAGCTGTTTCTCCAGCTCTGCTCTGCCTGACTGCCAGCAGAGCTATAAATTTCGGTGTCCTTCAGTGCTCTTTGCTACCAGCCTGGTGACCACCCCAGTAAGGCTTTCCCAGGACTTCCTCTCGGAGCTGTTGTCCTTCACATAAATATTTGGGAGAGCTGAGGGAGAGGATAAAGAGGGCATGAACAGACGTGTGCAGCAGCATGTGTCAGGGTCTCAAGTGGGTCTCAACCACCTAGAAAGAAAGGACCAGGTGGTGCTTTCTGTTTGCTCCTTGCTTTGTATCTTGTGAGACTTGCTTTGTCAGAGAAGTCCTGCAAGGGCTTCAGGGTGGAATTGAAGGCTCCAAGCTTAATGAGGTCAAGGAATAGATATTTTTTGTGCACATGCCACTGACAAACCTGCAGATCTGAACTGGTTTTGATAGACTCAGTATGACCTAAACACTCAACTACTACCCCAGTTCCTCTGAGGACTCAGAGCCAAGCAGTTGCACATGAAGGGTGGATAAGAAGAGGGAAAAGCTTCCTGTATCAGTGGTCACAAAACCACATTCCTGCCTAAGTCCTCAGAGGCAGCTTTTCCTGGAAACGCTTCCCTCTTCCAGCAGCACAGAGCAAGACAAAAATCAAATCTGCTGGGTTACTGTCAGGGTTCAAAATTTGTCTATTCAGGTGCCTCAAATGGCTTCTCAACATGTAAATGGTGCTAAATGTGCATGTCCACCACCCACTCCTGAAGTGAAGTCCCTGCTAATGACCCTGTTCCAAGGGGGTGATGGATGTAGGACACCTAGGAAAAGTGGATGCTGAATGTGTAGGGTGTGGCCATCCAGCACCTCCACAGCCAAATGCTAAAGTCTGACACAAAGGGAAGGGACCCAAAAATCCAGCACTGCAGGTGAATATGCTCCAGGCTCCATAATTATCCCAACCCAGTCTGGGACTCAACACCCCCTTCACAGGCAGTTCCAGAGGTCCTAATCTCCTCCCATATGTCTAGGGTTGGTCTTATCTCTTTTGGGCTCTGGATGATGGTTTAGTTTAATTATTCATTATGTCAGGAAGGCTCACCCAGATAGGATGTTTTTCCATTTGCCCATCTTTTATTTGTGAGGGATGGACATTTGTCCTGGTTCCCCAGGCTAGCAAGGTATGTTTGGGGACAAAGTACACCAGTTCTGCTGCTGCTCTCTCAAATCACTGAGACCTGGGCTAGCAGGAATCAGTTCTGGTGTGAATCAGCTGATGGAAGGGAGGGACTGCAAAACCACTCAGAAAACTCTCAGCCTAATAGAGAATCACAGAATGGTTTGGGTTGGAAAGGACCTTAAAGATTGTCTAGTTCCAACCCCCTGCCATGGCAGGGACACCTTCCACTAGACCAGGTTGCTCAGAGCCCCATTCAATCTAACCTTGAACACTTTCAGGGATGGGGCATCCACAGTCTCTCTGGGCAGACAGCTCAAGTGTGCTTCCATTAAACATGTTTTCCATCAAACCAGACTTTTATTTAATTTAAACTCAGGATCTGTCTCTGCCCTGCGTGTCTAAGTGCGGCTGCAGTTGGCTGCTTTGGGAGAATACAAACTGAGGCCTTTTGAAGGAAGGAAAGTGTTGGGTAATAACAGGGGCTGAACCAGAGCAGACATCAATTTGATGTCCAGGGTCAAATCATGGAACACAGAGGGCAGATAATGGTGGAAACAACTGTGGCAGTCACAGCAGAAATGCCCTTGGTACCTGGAGAACACACAGTGTGCTCCCAGTCCTGACCTTGGGGAGCAAATCAGGAAACCATCTTCTTAATTAATAAACTAAAGAACACCCATGAGAAAAGAAAATGCCTTTATTCTGTGAGGTTGGGGCTCTTACATCTCAGCTTGGTTTGGTATTTTTTCTAAGGCAGACATAAAAAGACTCCATAATTTATTATTAGGACATCTGAATAGTTATTTATTGAGAAGCCACAGTTCTCACACTTTTACAACTGTCGGCTTGTATAAGGCAAAAAAAGCAAGATGGATCACTATTTTACACAGAAAGTAAAAGCTCTGGAGAAGGAACTGATGGACATGCAGTTACTGGTCAAAATGCAATGTACATGACATATATAAAAACCATTGTGAAACAGAGGAATTGTAAATTATGGTTACAATCTACCGAAATAAATAGTCATTATATTATTATAAACACATTTGTAGAGTCTAAGATTGTAATTAAAGTTGTCTTTGTACATACACGGTTATTTGAAATTTAAACAAAAATGTAACATTTAGAGGAGCAAACGTCAACATAAAACAACTGCTTTGGACTTGTAATGTGGCATGATATATCCATAATGATAGGATTAATCTGGTGTGGCAATCAGAATGACTAATCCTTTGGGATGTAGTCTCTATGGAGTTAACTGCATATTGAAGGGAAGAGCCTGGTACATTAACGAGGATGCAGAATGATTCAAACGGCTGTCTGGGTTTGTTTGTTTTCTGGTTTTTAAATGAACAGAGAGAACAAAAAAATCATTTGTAATTGCCTGGTTTTTCTTTTAAAAACAAAGCTGTTTTTTTAATTAATTTTAAGCAGTTGGCATCCACAGAAGAGAAAGAAATGAAAGGACTCGAGTCACTCATCTTCACAACAATTTACCATCAATGTATATACAGTACATTAATGAAGCATTGTTTAAACTTTAATAACAGGGACACACCTAGCATGTTTTCTATGTAGTTTTTCCATTAACAGTATTAAACAATGGTGCTCCATATTGCTTATGAACATATAGATATGAAATTAGGAAACTGATGAATCAAAGAGAGGTGCTAATCTTATTACCACACAGCTAACATGGCATTTGTATTGGTAAACTTCTCATGGGCATTTAGAGCTGACATAAAAATTCCTAATGTGGCTAACTGAGTTACAGACGAGGTACATGCACGGATACCAGGCCACCCCCAGCCGGTGCTGCAGCTTCCCTAATCATCCTCTTCATCTTCCTCATCGCTGTCCTTCATGGTGATGCCCTGGAGCCCCCCGCCCTCGCTGACCGACGCTGTGGCCTCCTCGACTGTCAGCCGGTTCCGGATGGTCTCGTAGGTTTTGCTGTTCAGGGTGGAGTCCAGCACGCCTTGCAATCGGAAATCTCGGTACGTTTTCTACAGGGAGGAGGGAGACACAGAGCTCAGGGCCAGCAGCAGCTCCCCTGCTTTGCTGCAGGAGTCAGCCTGTGCCCCTGTGCTGGGGTTTGGGATCACTGACGGATACCAGGGACATCCCCCCTGGGGACATTCTGCATCACCTGGGAGGCGCAGAGGCCACAGGAGCATCTCTGCTGGCCACCACTCTGGCGTGGCAGAGGTCCCTTTAGGGTGCCTTGGGCAACAAATTACAGCTCTGTGACTCCAGCCCTGCCTTTGTGGGCCGGGCTGGGCAGCTTCAAAACAGGGACGTGCGGAGCTGCTCAGGGGAGCTTTGTCTAGGGTGGGCTGGTGTCTAAAAAGACATCAAAGCAATAAAAGGGCTCTGCTCCAACTAACTTCCCTTGCTCCTGGATGCGTTCATCCTGTCTCTAATGACAGTTATTTCTCTTTGAGCAGCAGGATGCTTATCCCCTGTACCCACAGACATGATTACACATTCCCGGAATGCTCTGTATTAAACAATCCTACCTACAGTACAGGGATTAAATAAACTAAGTCCAGGATACTGGAGGAAATTATTGGTGTATAAATATAAGCACGGGGCACATGTTTCTTAAATCTCCCTTTCTTCACCTCAAACTGGAGTTATATTTCCACGGTTCCCATATTTCCCTTGTTATTACAATTAACATCTCTTATTTGAATTTATGTTTAAAAACTTCTCGGCTCTGTGAGATAAAACTCTGGTCTCGTTGTTCATTTAATTCTGCTCTGTGCTCTGCATAGAAACTATTTACTGTTCTGCTATTTCAGAAAGTCCTTGGGTTTGTTATAGCTGCTTCTGAATGTAATATTGGTATAAATAAAGCACAAGGAAAAAAGCTTTCCTCAGCTAGCTGACAAGTAGGAATAATCTGTCTGTGCCTGTTGTTTTCAGTTATGAAAAGCACATTTAATACATTTCAGTTTTAATTTATTCATGCCTTCAATGTGTTCACTGAACACAAGACCATAAACATTATAAAATACTAGACCAAAAAGCATTAGATAGAACCTAAAATGATCAAAAATATATTTACCCCCTTCTGTGATCTTATTATTTCATGTAAACCACTGTGATTTCACACTGAAATAATTATCATTAGTCCAAGGCACACACACACATATACACATACACGTGCACTTAAGGAAAAAAAAATGCTACTTTCAGGGTATGTTATCTCACCTTTGTGATCTCTTAGAGTTGATTATATACACCCATTGTAAAAGAAACAACTTCTATTAACTATGAGAACGATCTCATTTGCATTCTGACAATAATCACAAGCCATAGCTGGGCTTAAATGTTACTAGCAAAACAGTGTTAAAAACTTTTGGGTTGCTTTAACCCATTTTAACACCAGAGTTCACTGGTGTGATCAGCGAATTTATCCACAAAAAGGCTAATTTTGTTGCACTTACTGTACAGGCAAGGTCAAATAGCAAGGAAGTTTGTTTTTAATGCAAGGAGTTACTTTGTTCTTATTTGCACACCGTATTTTACATCTCCATGCATTTAAAGTTCCTGTTTATCTAGTGCTACCTGTCAAAGACACAGCTATCTTAATTATTTTGAAGAATTTTAGCGAATCCTTAATTTATCTGCCAGTGACCATATGCCTAAGAGCACGTGCCCCACACATGCAGGGGCAGACACGCGCTCCTCCCGACAGCGAGGGCTACTGGGATCACCTTGGCTCCTTACCTTTACTATCCTAATGAGAGTTTTCAGTTGGTAGATGTGGAGCTGCAGGTCCATGCGGTCTGTCAGCCAAGTGCACACAACACTCATGGAGCTGGTGTACCATTGCTGCAAGAGAGACAGAGCTTCTCCAGCACCACGCGGGGCTGTGTGTGATGCCCCGAGGATGCTGCTGCCCCCAGCACCCTCTCACACCCACCCTTCCCACCTGCCAGCCCACTCATGGGGGCACAGACTGAGAGGGGAGACAGGCATCTGCTCTTGCACAGAATTTCCATGAGCTTTTAAATTCTAATAACAACAACAATAAACTTATTAGAAGGGTAATGGCCACCAGTAGCGCCACAAGGTTTTGTAATCTGATTTTGCCATTGATGGCACTTGCCAGCAGTGATGTGTGTTTGGCTCGAGCCATGTTTTAACCTGTTTCCCCCACAGTGAGAGCACAGTCCTGCCTTTAAGGATGTAGGTCCCACACTCAGGTTACTTACCATCTTCAAAGTCAATCACAAACAGCGACAGGGTGAGTCTGGGTCGCTGAGGGTGAGTGGAGGGGCTCGTGAGGGGCAAGGTTTGGCTGGGGGAAGGATGCCAGTGTTAGCACCTACGAGTGCCTGCCCAGGCTGCATGGGAAACGCTCTGGTTTCACCCTCACAGTTACGAAAGATGGAAAAGCAGCAAAGAAATCAGTTTCTTTCAAGCTGCTGAACTCACAGGGCCCCTCCAGGGGCTGAAATTGTGCTGCTTGTCTGTGAAAAAGGCTTGCAGCAGTGTGGCAGCAGCCTGCCATTCCCGCAGTGCAGGAAGGCTCTGGTGGGCTGTGGATCAGAGCCCTGCCCATGCAGAGCTGACATGGCACGTCTGATGCCACACAACTGAGCAGCAGGCCCTTGAGAGGAGGAAAAGCAGGGGCTGAGGGTGGGTGGGGAACCACAAAACCTCCCCACGGTGCTCAGCACAAAGGGTGGTTACAAAGCAGGCAAAAACCCATCACACCTCTGTAGGCACAGTTGCACCCTTCTCTGATCTCTCTCATACGCAGAGATCGAATCCCATACTGCAAACCATATACAATTAATCTAGAACCAGGTAAAGTATTAAAGAAACCCCACCAGACCAGTTTATGAAAACCCTGATAGAGCACCATCCAAGTTAGTCTGGGGTGCAGCTGCCTCCCAACGAGCCTGAAACCTCACATCAGTCCAACTCAGGTCTTGCTGCCCCCTCACAGCCCCCACAGGTTGGGGGTCTCTGACACAGAAAATGCCCTTTTCCCTCTGGCTGTGGAAGCTGCAGGCGCAGCAGGGGAATGGAGACAACTGAACATTCTGTAATTGCAAAATGGAGGCCAGCGATTTGTTACCCTCCATCCTTTGACACTGACACCCACAAGGTAGCATGAGGCTCACCGAAACAAACAAATGAGCCTAAGCTAAACCAGCCCTGCACCACAAACACATCTCTGAACTGTATGGCAGCATACCCGGGAGCTGCACAGGGAAGGGTTTCCCCTCCATCTCCAATGATATTCCTCTACCTTAATTTTTACACCACCTCTTTAAAACATGGAGGAAATAAGGAGATGAAAGAGTCACCGAAGAAAAGGCGTGTGGTGACCTCATGCTCAACGTTTACACCTTGTGCATCTTGTGGCAGAGATTCTGCTGACCCTTCATCTCCAGGACAGAAAGCTGGCAAGAGCTTGGGTGAGACTAATTGAGACTGGCAAGCAGGAGCTCTCAGCTGTCACCTGAGGTCCTGGCATCAGACTGGGGTTGAACAGTGAGTGAAGCAACCTGGGCAGCTGGTGTGGACCTGATGAGAATAGGAGACATGAAGGTCTGGTGAGGCTTCATACCTTCCATTCCCTCAGACCAGTCTGAGAAGTCAGAGCATCCCTGGATATCCCCTGAGGATCCCAGGTACCTTGACCCAGGACAGCCAGCAGCTGGTGGTGGGGTGGCACAGAGTGACTGCTGTCACTGGGGGATCTGCCTGGGTTCCCATGAAATGCTGCAGACTCACGCAGGCAAAACAGAGAAATTGGTAATGTTCATAACTCTGCTTTTCTGCAATCAGTGTTTAACTGAGTCATGCTCTTGGGCGACATTAGCTGTGATCCATGGATGCCCAGGTCTGCCAAACACCTCCTTCCCCTTCTGCCACCTCTTCAGATCAGAACCCCCAGAGGAAGGGCACAACCACGTTACACACACACGCCCTCTCCCTTCCCCTGCCGCCTCCCATCTCCCAGAGAACGATCTCCTGGGTGTTGGTGTCAACTCTACATGAGATGAGAAGTCCCTGGCAGGGGCAGGTCCTGCCATTTCTGTCTGTCCCACCCCACACACACCCACACGGCTGTGTGATCCCAAACAGAAATTATAACCTCTGCCTGGAGGTTATTGGCAAGGTGACTTTGCTGCTGCGAGACCTTCAGAGTAAGCAAAATGAAATGTTTTTCTGTGTTTCTGGAGGGCACTTCAATTTCTGGGGAGATGCAAACTCCTTGGAACCAAGTGTGAATTTTACCCCTCTCCTCTCGAGCATGGCTGACAAGGGCTCAGCCAGGCGTGGTGCTCGGCTGCATGAAAGGAGCTCTCTTTCTCAAAGCCAACTTACTCCAAAGACTTTCTGCTTTATGAGAAAAAGACAAAGTCTAATTCATTGATCTTGATACACAAAACCGTCACGTCACTTCATAGAGCACACACCAACTGCTGAATTTAAGCCCTGCATATTCATAAAAATAAGTTAGCCCATAAATTAAATGTTCCCTTTAGCTATCGCTAGTGTTGATGTGCTATAAGACGCACACGCCCTCTGATTCATGACTAACCTACCAAAGAAGATAACATTTGCATATGACTATATTATTAAAAAAACAACAAAAAAGCCAAATGCTCCTAAACAGAAACGTGATCATTTCAGACAAAAGAGCACAGAGTGGTCCTGTGGGGACACCAGCCACCTTGCTTTCCCCAAGGGGGTCTGCCATTCCCTCAGGGGCAGTGGGGTTCATGCTGGGGACACAGGGTCCCCTCGGGGATCCAGATTCAGCTTTGTGACTTGTCCCCAAAGACAAGGTGCAGAGGTCACAGCCCAAATACTGAACTTTAGGGCTTTGCCAAGGGGCTTGTAACACATTTCAGGCCCACTTCTGGAGCGGCAGCACAGCTGAAGCATGGGCAACACCAAAGTCAATACCATAAATATATTTTCTGCAAAAAACTCCTCATGCCTGGTTGTAAAGAACCAATAGACCTCACTGATGGTCCATGCCCATGGACAAAACCCCACATGTAACCCCTGTAGTACACACACATTGCTGGTGCTGCTGCCACCCCCATCCCTCACCTAGGGGACAATTCACACTCAGTCTGGGGGCATAGGTGAGGAACACAGGCCATGGAGGCTGCATCCTCATGGACACATGGCGGGTACCACTCATCCAGCAGGATGTCAGCAGGGAAGGGAGCAAGGCTCTGGCAGAGGCAAACCACAGCCCCAAGGCTGCACACCATGACCCACCCCAAGCAGAGGAAATGCAGGCACACTCAGAGGCCAGTCACTGCAAGCAGGTACTGTATTTGTACAGACAGGAACTCAGTCCCTCTTTCAGGTTACTTTCCATGTTCTCCTGCCTTTCACAGCAACCCTCATTGCAGGGTGCTAGGCTGGGTAGGTGAGGTGAACCATGGGCTGGCTGGGATGCACCAGGATGGGTATTAGAGGAGATAAGAGGAGTTGGAGCATTACAAGAGGTGCACTTCCATGGCTGCCCATCCAACACCCCAACCAGCCTGAGCAATAATCTTCCTTGCTCCCCAGCCCCCTGCCTTCTCTTTTTCCTTTTTTTTTTTTGAATGCAAAAACATGATCAATAAGTTCCTGAAATAGCAAGTTTGTCTCTGAATACATAAATTGTAAAAATTGGTATGAATAAATCTGCAAGTAGCACGCTGAATGCGGCACATTTTATCAAAACCCGGCCCTGTGCTGGGTTCCTGCGCCTCCCGGGAGGTGGTGTCATTACACATACCCAGGAACATCTGCAAACCCCCGTCCTCTTTGGTGTGAGCTGAATGGAAGCATGACCTCCTGTTCCTTGCCATGAACCTTGAGTTCACACTCATATTTTACATGTTACAGGAAGCCACAGCTCACCCCAGGAGTGCTGCAAACAGAATCTCGTAAGCCAGATGCAACACTGCTGCTTAAGGCACCTGAAGGAGCTGTATTCTTCATTCAAAAGCTTACATACTAGTAGCTTAAGGTCACTTCAGCTTTTGTAAAGAGTGGGACAAAACCAGGAATGCTTATAGGGCTGGGTTGTCAGCAGGGTAGCAGAGGGATTACAAGGAACCTGTGACTCTGCCTCTTTCTGCCTTTACTGGTAGTTTTTTTGTGTGTGAACAAGTGCCATACAACAGATTGAGGCTGGTATAAAGGCCTGGGACTGTGCAAGAGCACCCTGCTGAGCCTCAGCTGTGCTTGCAATTAGCAATAGGCATGAAATGATTATTGTTGTGGTGGCTGATGGCAATCTGAAGTGACAAGTTTTATGGGGGAAGTTGTAGTAGGGATGTTCAGCAAGTTTCTGCAAACCATTAATCGAAGGCTGCAGCACAGTTTAGTCAAAGCTATTTTATGTCATTCCAAAGGTCTCACAAGGATGCTGAAAGAATATTTTTCTGCTCTCAGTGCCTTGGAATGGAGTTTTTCTAGGTCAGGGATTCTTTACTGCCCTATTTAGTGTCAAAAAATACCCATTTGCCTCAAATTAGCAGAAAGCTTGTAGTTAAGGGCTAGAGATTAGGCATACAAAATTACTCAGCAGGTGACTGCTGGGTGGATTTGGGGTTGAGAAGTCTTTAAAATTGACTACAAGACATTATATACTTCTGACAAAAGAACACAGTAATCCTACCTGCTTGCTTTAACCACTGTTGTTTGTCTATTATTATGTGCTTTAATGCTCATAAGAGCAAAACTACTGGTGATACTACTCAATTACCATAGTAACTCTCCCCTATGACCTCTCATTTCAGTACTCGCTTTCCAACCAGAACCAATCCAAGCAGGGCAAATCTATTTAAAACTGTGACACACACTGCACAAAGAGGCTCCAAACGCTGGCTGGCTCCCTCTCTTTGTCCGGGACATGGGCTTGTTTTGAAATGCTGAAAGGCAGCTTTGAAATGAACCCTTGAATTCAAGGTGTTTCAAAGATGAGGAACTGGATGCTGGGCAGACGCCACCTCAGCATCCCTGAGCCGGAGAAGTGAGGGGACCACAGAGGAGGGAAGGAAGAAAGGAAAGGGGCTGCCTGTGATTCTTATTTCCCAAAGGAATACTGAACCTGCTCTCAGGAAACAACACAAAGTGATTTGATCAACCAGGAAGAAGAAGAAGAAGAAAAAGATAAAATTACCAACTCTTTGTTTCTGATATTTACATCCCTATCCAATGGGCCAGAAGCTCAGCTGGTGGAAGTCACTGTGGGGCTGTGCTGATTTACAACTGCTGACAGTAGGTGACAGCTGACAGAGCTGTGTCCATCCCAGTCCTGGGTGGCCCTGAGATCAAATTTGGTATTCGGCGTTGTCACATCATTCGCAGCAGCCACCTCTCCAGAGCAGGTGTCACCTCCACAGGGAAGGCAGGGGTGCAGCCACAGCAGTGCAGGGACATGCAGTCTGGGACCAGCCCTGTGCACACAGCTGCCAGTGCTGGAGGAGGGCTTGTATTGAGAGTGGGAGCAGGAACTCTTCAGGAGCAGCCTGCCAGCCCCAGCACTGTGTTCCTTCCTTCACTCCCAGTCTGCCCAGTAGCACAGCCAGGTTTGTACACCAGAACTGGCTGCAGCCCTGCAACCCAAAGCCCAAACTGCCCTATGGCAGTCATGGAAGGATCTTGCCCATTCAATCTTCCTTGGCCATCAAAGTGTTCCTCTCCACCTTCCCTCAATGTTTCTTTCACTATTGGTTCCAGGCAGTCATTGCTATTCCAAAAGCTTGGTAAAGATGGCAAGCCCAAAGCACAGGGTCTCACAGCCAGTGAAGTTCCTACTCTTGTCTGTCAGAAATAAAGAGATGTTCCCAGCATGAACATTCACAGCAGCTCATGCAATCCCTTTTCCAAAGGCCAGCTCTGCTGGGATGCTGGATGTGGATGAGGGCAGTGGATGGAGCATGATTCTTGCCCTGCTCCCAACCACTGCTAGCAAGGTCTTGGCCAGGCTGCCAGAGCCGAGCCCTGCTGTTTTTCAGGCTGTTCTGCAAACCTGGGTTTTGTCTTGCTGCAGAAGGTGTGCAGAAGGCAGGCTTGGAGATTGGGGATAGAGCAGGGACAGGGCCCTGGTGACACAAGTGTGTCTGAAACATTTGAGTTAAGACACAGGGCAGTGGCCCCGGAGGAGGAGGGGGCAGAGATGAGGTGGGTGAAGAGCCACAGGCCCTCAGGCACAAACATAATTCTCATCCCCAGTGTCGACGAGGAGACTGAGATAGACCTTCTGCCACACAATGGAGAAGGAAGAGTCACATCTCTCCCCTCCAAACAACAGAGACCTGTACACGCAGCAAACCTCACCCCATCCATTCATTAGCTTTCTTTGCCACTCCTGTGCTCTGGGTATTACTCTACAGAGCCCTGCTGATGGGCTCCCCTGCCCTGCCCTTCGCTGCGGACCAAAGAAGCACCCAAAGGCAGCTCAGCATTTGGAGCTACAAAACCTCCTCCAGCACAGAGGGCCAAACCTGCAGCGGGCTCAGGGCTGAACCCCCAGGCAAAGAGCATCTGGCTCGGTCGTGTCCTGGCCACAGCCCTGGGTGGCACCAATAATGACCCAGCGACCTTTAGATTTACACCTGCCAAGGATTTGGACCATTGCCCCAAGCTGGGCAGGGCACAAGGCTCAGAGCACTGAGAACAACATTGCTGTGAGTGCCCGGGTTTTCCAGGAGTAGAGAAATTGATGTGACATTGGCCACGTTACAGAAATAAGTTTAGTGGCTGCGGCTCTCAGAGCACACAGCAAACCATAAAATAAGCAATGAGTTAATATCACAGGCATTGATCAGCTAGTCTTACAATTAATGCTTCCAATAAAAAAAAAAAGCTCCCCTTTTATTCAACAGAATAAGAAATTAAACACTTGAGGGCTCATTCTAAAGAATGAATGAAATTGAATAAGCTACCTAGCACTTGAGATTCCCAGCGAGTGCTTGAATAGAGCAAACCTCCTGAGTTGAATGGATTGCCTTTTGGGACCAATTTGTCTCTTTTCACTCTTTATTCCTCCTTTTTTGCTGACAGATGTACAAAGGCGGAACTGCGCTGTGCAGCTTAGCTACATGCACCCACAGCAGCTGTCACTTTTGTCGAGCAAGTTAATCAAGCAAATGCCACCATATCCCACTTTCTATAAGGAACAACATGTTATAGACAGTAGTCTTGGGAGACAGGGAGGGAGGGAGAGAGACTTTATTTTAACTTTGAGTAGCTGGTATTTTTTTTCTCCTCTGTGTGTAAAAAAAAAAAAAAAAAAAAAAAGGAGAAAAAAAGAAACAGCCAAACCTGGTAGCACAAGCTGACACTTTTGTTTTCCCGTGGAACAAATATTTAATATAATTTTAACTAATTTGTACTAGAAGGAGAGCTGTCTGGTTTTAATTAAATTTAAGGGACTTAGGGGAACACGGCTAAAAAAAGAAATAGAAGCTTTTTGTTTGCATTAACGCTTGTTGATAATAATATATTGATTGTCAATTGCTAAGCCCAAAAGATTAGTGTAGTAAATACTATTATCTGAATGCCACAAGTGAAGTGCTAGCTTCCCGTCCCTGCTTTTCCCTTTGTGAAGCACTTTGAATCACTGGTTGTTATTTATACATTTTCTTTGATAAAACCAACTTGTGTGGCTGATTTTTTTTTTAAACCCTGCCTCATTAAGTGTATAATAGCATTTACGTGTGGGGCTTTCTGCTTTTTAGCCTTTCAAGCTTAAGCTTATATTCCTCTCTCAGAACCATGTTTCAAAACTTGGGATGTTCACAAACAATTGGATACACACCAATATTGTATATATCAGATGCTCTCTTGCTATTGCCAAAGACTAGAAAATAACAGAACATTATCCACAAAGAGTAAATAAATAGTTATTGTCCTGCTATGCTGCCGCATGCCAGATAATAACGCTGTCCGGTCATTAGGCAGCTTTTCTGTGTCACATAATTCTTTAAGTTAGGTATGAAAAGCCAACATCAAAAGTAGGTCTGTCGGTGCAGCTCCACAGAGCACACGGCAGAGCACCAGGAGGCTTCAGGCAGCCCTTGGGTTGCTGATAGAAAGGTGATTCACCCCCAAATTCTGACCCTTTGGGAATTATCTTTCAGAAAATAAATCTAAGCTTTGGTGACAGTTTGCACTTTGCTAATTCAACTTCTCTGCAGGGTCTCTGCCTTGGTACATTCAGGAACTGTTGGTGTTTGGGACTGGTGGCCCCTTTGCCAAACTGTGGACCCCAAGTCTCCACCTCACCCCTGTGAGCGAAGCCTCTGCCAGCCGTGCCCACCAAGACTCTGAGTGAGTGTACTCTCAGCAGGCAACATGACCCTCATTTTCCTGAGGAACTAAACCTCTCTATAAAACTATACATTAAATTCCAGAGATCTGGCAAATTTGATAAAAATTGCCTGAAACCTGGAGGTCTTTTTTTTTTTAATAAAATTTTGACCTTGTTCCACCAAAGCCTTGTGAATAAGTCTGGAGCCTCCCAGGTCACACTCACACTGAGCTATTACTGAAGTAAAAGTACTTTTATTCCTGGTATTTTATGTACCACTATAATGCTATAACTGCAAGTACACACAGTGTGCTCTTCAACATCCACCCCAGAGCTGTGAATTCTGGATGCCTTTTACTCTATTTTATATTCCTTAACTATGAAATTTTATTCTTGTTGACAACGTACCAATACGAGGAAGTTACAAAGTCAAAGGGTCTTGATACGAAAATAATTTGTATTATTATTTAATAAAGTCACAGTCCCTAACGTTGCCTAATAGGGTTAAGCTGCTAGCCAGAGCAACTCATCATCTGTCTAGGATGCAAATGGCATCACCGAATTACATTATTTCCCCCCCCTTTCCCAAAAATAAACCACAAAACAACTTTGAATCGCGTAAGAGCTCTGCTTCCAGCAGGGCAGAGCATTGAGAAGGAACAGAGAGCGCAGACCCCAGCGCGTGGAGGTGCCGCACGCTCTTTGCAGTACATATGGCACCTGAGAGCACCCACTGCTCGGGGATCTCGGCTCGGGTGTGCTCAGGCTGCCGCCTCACCCTTAATTGGCTGCAGGTCGGAGCCGCGGGGCTCGGCGGGCGGTGCCACAGGTGTTACCGGGGCTCCCGGGGGCACTGCCTGTGCTGCTGGGATCGCACGGGTTCCCTGCTCTCCAAAGGGGCACAGCCCGACCTGCGTGCTCCTCGCTGCAGATTTCTCCCTGCTCTTAACCCGAAATTTTATTCCTTTACAGAGAGGACAGGGAGGGTCAATATCTTTTGTGTTGGTGGGGCCAAGGTCCCCAACATGTGCTTAAGAAACTCATCCCTAATAGTCCCTGCTCTCTGTGCTGCACAAACCAGTAACACCTCCACTGTCCTGTGCAGCTGTGGCTCCACACAACACGGTGGGTGCAGGTTTGTTTGTGCCGACCCTCAGCGGCTCTGCAGGCAATCCGTGCACTCAGCACACAGGCAAAGGCTTCCCATAGCAGGGACACAGCCAGAAAGGGATCTGCAAAACTGCTGCTCCTTAAGAGGGGAGGAACAACCCTGAAGCTGAGGATATGATGCCTTGTATTCATTCAGGTGGCCCCGAGCTGAACATAGTGGTCTGCTCTGCTAGCCAGACACCAAAGTCTCTGCCTAGCAAGGAGCCATACACTCACATCCCCAGCAGAAGTGATGGGTGAATGTGCCAAAGACTCCCTGACCTTCTGCCCTGGGGAGAATCTCATGGAAAAAGCGACTGCAATACTGCCTCCTCTCTTCCTACAGCCAGGGATGTCCTGGTCTCAAATTGCTGGGGTTTGCTGTGAGCAAACAGCAAAGGCAGCTCATGCACAGATCATCTCTGAATCCACCCCACGTGCTGCTCCACTGAGTCTGAGGAGGGCAGACCCACCGGGGCATGTGCTGCTCAGGGCTGGATGGACTGCAGCAGGCAGAGAAAACTGCAGGGGAGAACCTTGCGCAAACAACTGCTGGTCCATGGCAGGGGGTGCAGGAGCTGGTGCTCACAGTGATCTGGGAAGGAAGCTGGCTGCCACCCCCAACTTCTCTCCCATCCTCAATGTCCTCACACCAGGGACATCCCATGCTTAAATTCGTCAGCTTTGCAGGCTAAGCACCTCAGCAGGTGCCTCATTTCCTCTCTGAGACTGCACAGTCCTAATCCTGTTTATACACTGAATTACACACCTCGAGAAAATGCTCCCTTTAGATAACAGGTAAAGCCTGTTACCTCAATCCCTGAACTGTAAGACCCTGCCTTTCCAGGCTGTGCTGGCACGGAGCATCCCATATTCCTGCACACAGAGTGGGGGCCTGGGCACACCACCAGGTGGGCTCTGGGTGCTGGGCTCCCTCCTTCACTGCAGATACAGCTCTGCAAAGTGCACAGCATTCACTAGGAACTGCCAAATTAAATCCCAAAAAACCTGCTGCTTTGCAGGAATTTGCAGACCTCCCTTTTCCTAAATGAAAAAGCTTCTGCATAAAAACCTATAAAGGCGCACAAATACAAACCTCTCCTGTATGGATGCTTGTTCTCAAATACATTTTTAACCTATAAAATATTCTCTGCTTATATCCATTTTTCAAAAAAGAAATGAAGTCGACATGTTAAAATTTGAGTTTCTATATAAAGCAGCCTAGTAAAACACAATATCCACACAACTGCTATTTTTCTGTCCTGATTCCAGAGCCCTGTTAGAATGAGGCAGTGATGATAAAACTGGCTGCAGAGTTGCTCAGTAAGATGCACAGCAATGCATGCTATGAAATATTTTCATTATACTTGTTACCAGTTTAAATTGGAAGCTGTCATGAAGTGGGATTTGAAAAACTTTATCTGCTTCTTTTATAGCCTGCGAATTCTAAAAAAGTAGCTGGAAAGGCTGCCCGGATATCTCGGCCCTGATTTCAGCAGCTCCCCTAGTATCCTTCCTGGGGTTAAACACCGGCCGCAGCGCTCCCTGCCCGAGTCCCACCAGGCATTTTTGAACGCTGATATCACACATCCAGGGCGAGGCTTAAGGGAGCACCGGGAAAGGAAAGAGCTGCAGATCAAGAGAAACAAAGTGACCTGGGACAGCTAATCCGGCACGCACCGCTGGCTGGCGCGGGCTGAGCAGCGATTGTGTGCGGCTGGGATGCAGGGCGAGAAAAGGAAAAGATGGATTGAAGGCGCTGCTGGAAATCAGACAATTCGTCATTGTCCGCGCAGGGGCCGTTGGCTCTCCCCTGTGTGCACCGAGAGCTCCTTTGGGCAAAGGCTCTTTGCACAGGCGGGAGGGAGGGAGCAAAGCCGCCGGCTCGGCCCCGCGGGCCGGGGTCAGCCCCGCACACCTGCG
>JAHLSL010000043.1:6991582-7182907 GCA_025920805.1 Petroica traversi | reverse complement strand
GGGGTCAGCCCCGCACACCTGCGGGCACCGCGGCGTCCCGGCCCTTCCCACGCTCCTCGCACCCCCGGCCGCAGCTGGGACCCGCATGAGCCGCGCTCACCAGCACCTCCAGGCTCTCCTCCCCGATGACCCACAGGACCGGGGCTCCAATTAGCTACAGCCTCTTAAAGAAGGCAGAGCGCACCGTGTAACTCGTCCGGAGTTATAAACGCGCAGAGAGCTTCTGGTCAGGGAGCAGAGGGGCTGCTCAGAAAAACGCTCTCTCTGGATGGAGGATTCCATGCTCCTGCTTCCCCAAAACCTTGGCTACTCACATCTACCAGGAAATAAACGATCTTTCACTCAGTGCCAGCCCCAAAACACAAATCTCTGACACTCAAAAGCATGGCGTGGATGATGTTAGCAAGCCTATGCTGACCTTAACGTAACGGAGCAATCAGTCTGCCTTCTTAGAATGATTAATGGAAAATCTCCTCTGGAAAAGAAATCAAATTAACTGTCTTCAACCAAATGTCTACTGGAACATGAAAAGCTGTTCTGATAAAGACATTTAGGAGGGGAAAAAAAACCCCTTTCAAGCATGTAAAATCCAGTGACAGATCTAGGATTTATTTTATTAAGACTCTCCCTAAAATAAATTAAATGGAGCCTATTTAAATGAGCACTTCAGGAAAGAAGCCTTGCTGGGGAGAGCCAGGAGGCCATGTGCCCAGTGCATGCCTGGGCCGTGTGAAGCTAACAGAGAGGAATATCAGAGGACAAGGGCTGGCTCCGAGGAGTGGTGTCAGTGCTAAGCTCCTCTCCCCACTCCCGTGTGACTCCAAGAGGGCAAATGGGGAGAAAGAGAGGCTGCAGAAGGACAGTGCACTCTATACCCCCTCAGGACAAAGTGAATTTGTCCCCTAGAAGATATGCTGACAACTGCCACCACAATTATATTTTCTTTTCCGTCTGAGTCTTGCCAAGCCAGCAAAGGGCAGCAAAAGCTGCTCGGCTCCAGCTCCTCCAAAGATGCACAGGGAGGGAAAAGCAAGCTGCGCTCCCTTGAGATCAGTGTGCCTAATTGTCTTCATTTCACAACTCACTCTGTAAGGGGAGAGGGGAGGGAAAAAAGCAAAAAACAACGCAGAAGAAATAGCTCCGTGGAGGCCATATCAGGATGGGAGTGGGAGAGAGTTAGTGCCCTAATGAGCAGTCTAGCTGCGTGGGAGGGAAACAGGTTGTTGTCTGTCTAAGAGAAAGCGGTGAGTGTGGCTACAAGCAGCTACGAGATGGGAGCCCAGCGCGCAGCCTGATATCCGCTCTTCCCCTGATCCTGCAACCCGGCCTCCTGTGAGTAATTCTAACTCACAGTGAGTAGCTCCACTGACTCACAACCAGGCTTTAGAGACTGAAGAGGGGAAGGAGAAGGGAGGATGAGAAGGGCTCTGTTTTGGCATTTGACTGTGCTGCACAAGGCTTACGGTCTAGCAAGAAATGCCATGATCCTGCAAGCACGCCTTGAAGGAGCTGCCAAAATTCAAGTGAGTAACCCCGCTGAGGGCAAAAGCTTTGATTTTAAGAATAAGCTAATGCCTCAGTGTCTGCAGAGGACTTGCTGAATTGACTGATCTAGCTGTGTTTTGTATTTTTTCAATATACTCAGGTGTGCTATCAGGCTCTGAATGTGTAGGTACTGAAACATACGCTGAGCTGCCTGTGGATCCTCCAGTGACAAATGCATACTCAGGCTCCTGGAAAGGTGTATAAGGATTCTGCTGAAGTCTTGAGACTCACACAGTGTCCTGCATCCTTACAACTCATTATCTCTGATATTTAGAAGTCAGATACCAGCAAGGGCAGCCTGCTTTGTAAATATGAGAACAGTCTTGCACCATGTCCCCAGCACTCCTGCTGGGCTCCTGGCTGAGGGAAGAAACTCAAAATCCATCAAAATTCACCAGATGCAATATCTGGATATCACTGAGGCTTCCTAAAAGGCCAACTCAGCTGAGCCTGAGGGACAGGATGATGCTGGAGTCTCAGCCAGGGGCTTTTGCCTCCCTGAAGGGGTGGGAAGGAGATGCTGGCTCCTCTAGCTGATGAGCCATGGATTCTCCTTCACTGCTGGAAGAGGACCTGGAGCGACTGTTCCTCTGCACCAAGGACTCTCGAGGGCAGAGCAAACCCTGGTCTCCCCCCTGCCCTCCCTGCTACACCTGCCAGACCCTGCTAATCCCACCCTGCCGTCAAGACTAAGAGCCGTTTCCGTCTTGCAGAGAAGAACAGGCTCATTTCTTGTTTCCGGAGTAAATTCTCCGTCTGCTATCCCGGCTGTGACATAGACCGAGGGAGCTGAACGCTCACAGTGACAGTGAAGTGGTAAAACTGCCTTCTGCAAAAAGCACGGTGGCTGCTGCCACCTCGGCGGGCGGTATCACCGCGTGATTAAGTTCTTACCAGACTTTTTGGTAAAGGCAACCTTCCTGATCTGATAACTGCCAAGGACAAGCCAAATACGCAGGGTCAATCCATGCACGCTTAATCCCCAGAAGGCAGATTAAGTGTATAATTGACCCATATAATCCATGTATCATCTCCAGTGAAATGTTTTTTATGTCCGGTTTAGGCAGACATGAGGCCCATAAGACAGCGATCAGAGACACAGAATTACCATTGCAGTGGATTTCATCAAAGTTAGAGATGGCTTTTTAATCACTGATCTCAGAGACTGCTAGATTTAAGCAGATGAACTAGCACTAAGCACATCTGTTTTAATCCTTATCTTCTACTCAGGCTGGTGTCTTCAAGAAGTACAAGGAGGAAAAAAATAAATTAATTTTTTTAGGTCCTCGCAATCTTAGGAGCTTCTCTTGGTGTTTTGATCCCTCATATCAAAAGCGTGTTTTTGTTTTTTTCGGTAAGATATTGAATTAATCATCGGAGAGAAAAATGCCATCTGCGCTATTCAGGGACTGCATCAGGATGCTGGAATTCGCAGGATCTCAGGGAGCTCACCCGATGTTCAGTAGCCTTTTGTGTATGTGCTACTCGCTGTGGCTGGGGAGGAAATAGTCACCCTATGTTTTACATTAGTGTTTACCAATTTATGTGGATGAAAGGTTGGCATTCACACTGTCTCCTAGTCAATCATAGACTTTCTGGATCACATATGTTGTGATGGGTTGAAACCTATACTGTGAGTATCTAAGGGTGTTTGTAAAGATATACACACATACACGGATCTAGAAATACCTTCTGCCAAAGGGCACAACCCTCACAAGTAAAACCCCCACTGCCTTCAGACAAAATGATAGATATATAAACTCTGATCCTAAGAAATTCTGAATGACCTAAGACAAAGAGGACCTGAATTTTGCAGGACTGGTCTGAAGACTCAAGATCACTCTGAAGACATTTCCCCATGTTTAATATACACCCACCTGCTTCTGCCTCATTGTTTCTATAAAAAGTTCCATTCTGCATGTCAACTCTATCCCCTCTCCAGGCAAAAAGTGATAAATTTTTACTTCCTATCAGGCACTACACAGAGTTTGTGATCCTTCTGCATTGCATGCGAAGTACCACAAGGTTTAAATCCCAAAGCACCCAGCCAGGCACAGGAGTGCAGGGAGCGGATGCTACAATGCTATTCTGAAACTCTTCTGTTACCACTGTTCTCTACCAATGGGCCCTATTTCAGTGTTTTAGCTTTAAATGTTATCAAATTAGTGAGCCAGGCCAAGTAAATAAGTCATGTTACTCTGCAGTAAACAGCACTGCCAAAAAGCTAGTTAGGTTTTGATTACCAGCAGAACTCCACGATCAATCTGTTCATTCAATGATCCCAAGAATACAGATTTTTAAAATTAAGATGACTCTATTTCAGGGTGGGGGGAAAACCCATCCTGACTAATTTGCAGAATTAAGGGGATTAACACAGAGACCACACAGAAACATAACAGTAATCTGCTGCAAACACCAGTATCTCCCAAAGGGCAGAGACCTGTTCTGCAGGTATGAGCAAGTCAGGCAATGCAGGGGAAGAGAGATGGTTTCTGAGCTAAGAAATCATGGCAAATGCCAAGAAAAGACAAATTAACCCAGCTTCTCTGGGGACATGGCCGAACACACTCTGCAGCTTCTGTTCCTGGGAGGAAACAAATGGGGAATAAATAGAAACACAGAGCAGCATTGAAGAGAAGTGTGGGGATTAGGGATGTCCCAGGAGTTCAAACCCCACAGAATGTGTGATAGACAATCTTGCACTGAGCACCTCTGCTCCTGCACTGCTCAGGACTGTGCAGAAAGGGGATGTAGCCCCACACTGTGAGTGTCTCTACTGTGACCCCACTGGGTGCACAGGACCTGCCTGCAGCTATGTTTAATCTGTTTGCTGCCACTGCTGCCCCTATTGTCATACAACATCCAAAACCGGGCAGAGATTTGGCCAGAGCAAGCCAGCACTGCTGCACTAAACCAGCTGAGGACCTGGCTGTGGAAGTGTTAATAATCTCATTGCCTGGAGAAACTGCAGCTAAGAGGATTGCTCCCCTGCCATGCTGGGGGAAGAGGGCACAAAATCAGGTTCAAATCTAACTCAGCATCGTAAATATAATTTTTGATTATTCCTCTTCCTTATTAGAGAGGTATTGAGTACCTAAAATGTCCTTGGAAAGTAAGACCAAAGGAGCTTAAAGACCCCACGACCAGGATGCGTTGCTGGGTTAGGCGAGAGGGGCAAAGGGCTGCAGGGCTCTGTCTGAAATCAGTAATGGAGTTAAGCACTTGCTTCTGCCTTTACCTAAACATGAGTGAACCCAGCACCACCTTAAATGGGGTCTGATGGACCCCCATGTAAATCCTGTGCTGTTACTGCCCCACCAGGAGCACCTGAACCACGATGGGAGCTGACCACAGGAGCCAGCTCTTTCAGCTGCAACCTAAGATATTCCATGGCTACTCAAAACACAGTTCCAAGTTTTGGGTGACAAGGGCTCACACAATCCATTCCCTCCTTGCAAAGCAACTGCCCTGCCGCTTGCCCTGCTCACGGGCACACACTCATGAGCATGAGACACATGCAAACATGCCAGTAGCATTAGATCCCAATGCTGTCCCACTGGGATGGGAACAGGAATGGGAACATGAACAGGAAGAGGAATGGGAACAGCTCCCACATGCTGCAATTCCCGCCTGCAGTCAGTGTAGGTCAAAACAGGCAGAGCAACGTAATACCCCTTTCCTTGATTATTTAATTCACATGGATCAGGGAGACTTGAGGAAGGCAGGGAGGGAGAGAAGGGTTTTGCATTTTTGCTTTCCACCAAGGTAGCTGCTCTATTTTTTTTTTTTTTTGTTCATGTCAACTGGTAATTTGTTACAGCTTGGTAAAACCAAGTATGAGTGGATCAAACTGAAATCAATATTTGTGCTAATTACAGCCTTTTGAAAATTGGAAATAATGGCCCAAAAGGGTACAAACATACCAACTGTGAATCATAGGGAAAGGATGAGGGAAAAGGCAGTGTGGGCATTGAAAAGAACAGTCCAGATGAGCTCTGGAAATTTAACTGCTCATGGAATAAATTTCAACACAAACGAGCAATGCACTCGCAGGCCCGCTGCAGATGGAAGCGACAGTCTTTTGTTTTATGTTTTGTTTTTTCTCCCCATGCCTGCTTGATGGGTGATTTGCGTCTGGTGCTCACGCTGCAAACTCTCCCCGGAGCGAGCACGAGCCGAGCCCGGAGGAGGCACTGCTGTGCTCTGTGCATGAATGAGGCATTCTCAGTGGATATGGGTCATGCTAGTAGATGTACACAGCAAGATTATTTGACTCTTAATTCATGCCACTTGATATAATGTGATAAAACATTTGACATGAGAGATAAGTTCCATTTTAATCTGGTAAGTTATGAGGGAAAGAAAGAGTGGGAATTGTAAAGGAAGAAGATGTTTCTGAGGGACAGGTGATGTGCAGAAAGAGAAGTATCGAGTGAAGGAAGAGGTTGGTTGGGGAAAAAGCAGCTTTCCCTGCACACTGAGGAAGCAAAAGAGTGAGTAAAGAAAGCACAGAAGGCTGTTAGAGTTCCAGAGCCAGGAGACTGAGACATGGCACAGCTGAGAGATGGAAGGAAGGAAAGTAGGGAAAGAAGCTGCTTCAAACAGAAATTGAGTTACAGACAAATACCCTAGAGAGACTGAAACACTAATGCTGTAGGCTGGGCATCAACAGAAAAACCTTTACTATAGAACAAGGACAGGAAGGCTGTAACAAAACAAGAGCAACGGAAACAGAGATACTTTTAACATGCATCCAAACCTAAAAAACCCAGGCATCACAGGTCACTGTTCTCTCACAGTCCAGCAAACTGCTCTTGTCCAACTGAAAATTAGCTGTGAACATCTGGGTCAATTCCTACTGGTCATCTTCAGCAAGGAGACCATGTCTCAAATTTACATTTCCTGTCAGACACCACAACATGGTGTCCTTTATACCAAAATCCATTAATAATTAGCTCTGTTTTGATTAGCTTTTAAAAATAAAGTTTAGTATGCTTAATTTGCTGCCAGATTTGGAGTGATTGCCAATGAAACAATGCAAAATGTGCAGAAGAGCTGGCCCTTAGCAAACACATCTCCTAAAAACCTGGCTCAAATTTTAACAGTGAGAACAATGACTGAGATGATACAGAGAAACTTACACAACATATTAAAGAGCTCTCTTAGAAGATACTGTTTCTTTAAAATCCACACACAGACTGAGACAAAGTAGACTTAGAGTAGAGATTTAAAGCAGGCAGAGAGCAGATACGAGCCTTAGTCAGAAAGAAAGGAAAGATTTATTTATTTTTAAAGCTATGACCAATAAATCTTCTCAAAATGTGACTTATCCTCCTGTCTTATTTTGTCACATTTTGGGTCTCTCCTGCTTGGTGTCCAAGAAGGAGAGGGCATTTACTTACATCAAATAACCTTTCTATATACATCTCCTCATTGACCTTATCACGCAGGACATCCTGAGAGTGGCGGACAAATGTCACATAGGCATCAGCAACATCCATTCCTGGCTTCTGCATGGAGGAGAGAAGAAGAGAGAGAGAGAGAAAAATATGAATAGTGACGCAGGGAGCAGCCTCATCACTGCTTTTCCTTCTCTTCCATCTCCTGCTGTCCTCTGGCAGTTTGCTCTTTCCTTACCTGATGGACACTTACCTGATGTCACATTTCCTCAGCTCTCTCCAGAATTTAACTGATTTTTAAAGAGTAACCTATTAGTATGCAAGGTTTTGGGAATAACAGCATTGCTTTAAAGCAAATGGGAACTGAAGCAGTTGGATGGGAAAATACTTAAAAAAAAATCTTGTTTGAGTTCACATTGCTTGATATACTGGATTCAAACTTACCTCAAAGGAAGCCCATTAAAATATGGTAACACGACTCATTATAAGAGCTGCCACAAAAGCTTAAATTTGTGTGGCACATTGTAAGTTTGTTAATAACTAGTGTCATTAGTTTCCATTACTGTGATTTACCTCAGATCACAGAGTATCATTTCTCTGCAAGATACGATTGTCAGCCGCTGTAAATTGAAGTTAGTTAACACATCCGTGTAATTTCCAGGGTGAAAATGAGGACAGTTTGGAAAGCAGTAGGAAGGGAGTTTTTTAATACAAAGCAAACAATTATCAAGCAAAGGGCCAGTGCTTGGCCCTTAGGAAGGCAGTGACATTTCTTAACACCTACTGCAACAATGACAAGGTATTAATTTGAAAAACAATGAGGACAACACAAATGTGGCAGTAGTCAAGTGTTACACTTTCAAGCAATTTTCAGTCTGCTGATGGTGCCCATTCCAAGGTGGGATTAGACAGATTGGTTTGTACCAAGACAATTGCAACAGAATTACGGAATTAGATTTAACCAACATTTGCAGAATTAGATCTAAGAGGCGGGTTTGTGTTCAGCACCAGGATTTCCTCTCTGTCCTCTAGTCAAGCAGGTTTTTATTTCTCCTTCCCCTGGAAAGGGCAGGGGCTCACAGACCATGGGGTGGCCTCTGCACAGGTCTGGGAGCTGTGTGGGGCTGGTGGTTGAGTTCATTAAAAATGTCAAGGAAGCCACTGTAATATGGTTTTGTTTCCAGGGGCAGGTGAGGAAGCAACTGAAAACTAACCCATGTGAATGATTTCTGCTCTGATTTACTCAAAGAACTGGAGCATCTGTCTGGCTTTGAGGAGGGGAGAAGATCCTGCTGCATATCTCCCAAGGGTGTCCCAGGTACAAAGCTTTTGGGAAAGTTGGAAAGGATTACATAGCATTTTACTAAGACCACTTCCCTGGAGATGCTTTACTTTCCAGGAATATAGAGGTCTCAGAGAAGGCCATGCTTTGCCCTAGAAGTTACTTAAAATAACTGTTCTGTGCTCAAATTTCTGATGACTAAATATTTAAGATGCACTGAAACAACTAGGAATTTCATCTGAAGGATCTCCACATTTTCAGGGTAAGAAACAAATTCAGAGGTTTTTTTCCCAATGCTCTCAAAATCTTGCTTTTGTTACTCCAAGAGAACAAGATGCCAAGATCTGCATTGGGGTAATTTAAACCACACTTCTTACTGTTCAAGAGTTTGTCTTTTCCATGCTAGGCTCAAGATACGGTAATTTTGTAGGTAATGTTTAGGTTGGGCTAAAGGGATGGAAACACCAAATACAGATTATTTGACCCAAGATGTCTGATAAATTTATCATGTAGTCATATGAGTGCATGCAGAGCAATACACCTGCATTAAATATACACACATTATACATACACATCTTCAAACTCAACTGAGTTACTCTTGATTTCCACAGCCCAGTCTAACTGGGTGCAGGAACTGGTGTGGTATATTAAGATCTATTTTTTTGCATTTGCAGTTGCTCAGGATCTTTCTGCCTGTAAATGTTACAGTAACCCCTTATTCCAGCCAACATTCACATATTACACTTCAACTTAATTTAAATGTAAATTTCTGGCAAGTTAAGTGCTCTGTCTAAGAACATTAAGGGCTCTTTTCCTTATGAATCAAGGTCTAATTAGAGGAGACGATGTACAGTTTTCCTACACCAATTACAGAAAAGTGGAAAAAATTATTTTCATTAACAATTTCCCAAACACATGTTGCTAGCTCATCACCATTTCCCCAAAGTAATAAAAAAGTCATTTTCCAAAAGAGTAAAATAAACCAACAATTAGAAGAACAAAAATAAAATAGATTAGCTAATGTGTTAGATGTGTGTTGGCTCAGTTCTAACATGTCTGGACTTTTTGTTTGGAAATTATACTGTATTTGTACAAGTCCAAATGAAGAATTAACAGAATGCACTGCTCCCATTTTTTTTTCAAATGTGATTCAAGCCAATTGCATAAATATGGTACCTTTTTGACACCATCTGCAAATTGTTGCCTAAACAGCCTCATAGGTCTCCATAAGAGGGTAACTGCTCATAATTAAGATAATGGAGATTTCCTTTCCAGTTCAAATGTTAGAAGTATGAAGGCCTATGGTTCAATTTTTGCTGTTAATGCATAATGTGGGTTGCTACACATGCCATAAACCAAAGCACGATGCAAGTTACTATGACAGAAGTTGTTTAAATTGTGCTTACGGGTACATCCACGTATTTGGAAGCAGCCTTCACCTGTAAAAGGAACAAGAAGAGAGTTAACACCATCAGTACCTTTTCAGGTCTTTGCCTTTTTCTTTAAACTCTGTAAGACCATCTCCAGTCAAGACTTGAGACAACATAATGCTGAGTAGGTTGAAAAGGGTGATGAAACTCACTTTCCTGTCTAAAAGGGTGGTATTTTTGTTGTTGTTTTTTTTTGGAGAGGTAACTTTACTGCTGCTAAAGCTCTAATAGCAGCAGATGATAGTGTGGGAGTTGTGCTTCTACTTCAGCGAGCGGGGGAAGACGGGGTTCGTAAGAAGACATCGTTATTTTCTTCGGGGGCCTCACTCTCCACCTGATGCCACGTGTCTCCCAAGGCACTGCATGTCTCTCCTGCTGGGAGCTGTATCTCAGGAGCAATGGTAGCTCCCCTGGATGTGGGGGCATGATGGCATGGTGAGGCTGCCAGGGGCCTGCCCCAAGCTAGACACAAGAAAGCACCTGAAGGACCCTAATTTTGCTCCCTTCCCATCATCCTACCCATGTGTGCTTCCCCCAGTTTTCAGGCTGCAGCTTGGGACATTATCACAACCAGGCTGGATGAGGCTTTGAGTAACCTGGATAGTGGAAGGTGTCCTTGCCTGTGGCAGGAGAGCTGGAACTAGATGATTTTTAAGGTCCCCTCCAATCCAAACCGTTCTGTGATGCTCTGCTAGGCTGAGCATTTTCTGAGAAGTTTTGCACGTGAATGCCTCTGGCTGGCCTGGTTGGAAAGTTGTGTTCACATTTCACACCCCGGCCCTGTTGCCTTCACATGCAGCCTCTCCTACACTCACTTGTTCCTCCCTCATAACAGTGAATTCAAAACAAAAACTATTATTTTCCCCCTTTTTGCTGGCCCTGATGCTAACGAGAGCTAGCAGACCATGTTGGGGCAGTGTGCTCATGCCATGCCACGTAGGAAGTGCCCTGAAGCTTTTCTGCTTCCCAGACTGAACAGCTACATCCCTTTTCCCTGATTTTCCTCCCTTTTTGGAAGGTGCTATTGGAGGGAGGATATCAGAGATGGACACTGCACTCTGTGGTGTCATCACAAACTAGTGGGATCTGCAGGACCCCAAACTGACTTTGTCTGTGGCTTTCCATGCAGCAGGGTGCACATTGCCTGGCACAGGAGGCGGGGTGGCCCCTGACGTCAGGGCCAACTCTTCCAACTGAGCAGTGCCCAGCTGGCCACAGAGACCTTTTTCCCACTGTAGCATAAGGCACAGTGTCTAGAAAGAGTATGGCTGGGATTTTCCACAACGCTTCTGCTTTTAATTAGGGTAAGCGTTGCCGGCCATCTTTGTTTGGGTGTAAAAGCTCACCTGCTTTTAAATATTTCTAAAGCTACCATTAAAACAGCCTAAATATAACACGCACACAGTTGCATCTTGGGATGAATAAATTATGTGTCCCGAATGAGAGAATGAATGTATGTGTGAGACAGAATGTGAGAGTGGGTGGAAGCACTCATATGGTGTGTGTGGGGGGTGCATAATTAAGCACAATGAGGCGATACAAAAGACCAGACTGGTGGTAATTGCCGAGGTGAACGCGGCGAGCATTGGCAGCACCCAGGCTGCCGAGCCGAGCCGGGGGGCAGGCACAGAGGGAAGGGCAGGAGGAGGGCAGCGAGCGCCTGCTGCCACGAGGTGACCCTGGTCTGACTGCCTCAGAGGCTGCAGGGGGACGGGGCACGTCCCAGCACACGAGTTTATGAAGGAGGCAGCAAAATTGGCACCAGAGTGAACAGCTGTCTTGTCTCCAGGTATTCCTGTTTCCAGCCAGCTGTCTGGACACCTTGCCCTGTGTCTGCATTTATCCTCACAACTTTCTTGGGTGGAGGTGAAGTGCTATCCCTCTTGTGGAATGGGAGCGGAGGAGCTTCAGCCTCCGTGTGTGAAGGCAGCTGGAGCCCATCCAGCGGATGCAGCTCCAGGAGAGCAGGCAGCCATGGCACACCCACGCAGGCAGGGTGCCCATGAGAGCACCAAACCAGCAGTTTTTCTGAGCAGCAAAGCCCAACAACCAGGAGGAAAGCCTGGAAGACAATGCGGCTCAACAGACTGAAGAACTCAAGCTGGGGTCCTTGCTCAGGGCTACACCTGTACCTTCAAATATCACAGAGAGAACGAAGCCAGGCAGAGGCAAACCTGCCAGCTGAGTGTGGATTTAGCACTCTTGAGTCCAGCTTAGCGCCACTTTCAAACTACCTTCTCCAAAGCCAAGAGGCGACAAGAATAACTCAGCTTCCTGCGATCTCCTCCCTCCACCCACAAAAAAACTGAGCTGCTCCTCCTGCCCACTCTCCTTTAATCAGAATAATTACTTGTTTTTCTTTAAAGTCAGATTTGGCTACATTTAGTGAAATTTCCAAACTGCCGGATGTTGTGTGATTTTTGCTAGGCTGCCGTTTTTCACAA
The DNA here is from genome assembly GCA_025920805.1 of Petroica traversi. Lineage (NCBI taxonomy): Eukaryota > Metazoa > Chordata > Aves > Passeriformes > Petroicidae > Petroica > Petroica traversi. The sequence goes on along the minus strand of JAHLSL010000043.1, from coordinate 7,170,807 downwards.
AGTATGTGACTTTGCCATGAAACGTCTCAGTTTACCATACAAATTTTGTGCAGAACAAAAATAAGATCTTTTACTTCTGCCTCCCTTGGGAATCTTTGGTTATAATTACCACAGGTGTAATGCTCTGCCTACAGAGGCCATCCAGATTACAGCAAATTTTAGCAGCTGCCATTCCTGTGAGTTAGTGGATCTCCACATGCAGACATCCAGCCAGGGCCTGGGCTGCTGCCGCCAAGATGCACTGAAATGTAGCAACAAACAGAAAAAAAAAAGTCTGGCCAAATTTAGAAGGGTGTTTTCCTTTCAAAGTGCTCTGCAAGGAGAAGTGGCTAGTGAGAATTTATTAGGACAACAGATGCATTAATTTTATCTTGGATTTCGAGGCAAGAATTGGAAATGAGGATATCCTACTAGGTGATAAAACTGTCTGTCACAAGACCCCAAGTACATGTCACTTGCAGAGCGCCTGGAAAACACGCGATGAAAGAAGTTGGTGGAAGGGGGTGGGAGACTAATGCTTTCTGGAGCTCAGTGGCTTGGACCATCACACTTTGTTGTATTTGTTCAGACAGGGAAAACGTGGGAGGTGGTGCAAGCATGCTGTAACAAGAGAGAGATTCTGTATTTATCACTGCAAAGACTAAACACAGCAAGTCACATTACTACTGCAGGGAGAGGAGACTTGCTAAGCCCGGTGCCAAAGGGGTCAGAGCTGCTCCTCAGCCTCCTGTGCCAGTGGCTCCCAGCAAATAAGGGGGCCAAAGCGAGAGACGTCCCTTTGCCAGGAAGGAGCAATCCTGCTCCTCTGTCGTGTGCCCAGCCCACTTGCTGTGGGCGAGGGACCAACACTTTCCTGGAGACATGCACACACCATGCACAGCAGCTATTTGGATACACATCCCTTCTTTACTGAAAACTCATGAAATCGAGGCTTTGGGACCATGTTCAAAGGCTGTGGGGCTGTTGGAGTGGGACAGACTGTTTTGCTGCTGCTGCGGCACTTAACTGTCAGTAAATGTCCAAGGAGCAGCAGAGAGGATGCCTGAACCCACTGCACCCACGTGCTGGTCCTGACAGGTGCCCAGAGCCCAGGTGCAGCCAGGGCTTTGCTCAGAAATCAAAGGGAGCAGCACTCGGCAGCATAAACAGTAGGATGTGGTGGGAGCAGCGCAGCATCAACCGAGGAACAGCTTGGATTCACGGGGAAGGAAGGGCTGCACATTGCACTGTCTACATGGGCTGATGCTGGTACTTCCGATGCCTGGAAAGCTGCCGCCTCCACATCCTCTGCTGCTGGCACACAAGCATTTCCTAGCCCTCCACAGCACTGGAATGAGGGAAGGTATCCAGGTGTCCAACCCAAGCAATACCCTGCATCCCCTCGGGCAGGGATGAGCACAGCCCTGGGGTTGTAACCACACAGGGTTTATCCTGGGAAAAGAGCTGCACTGGGGGCAGTGAATAGAACACCCTGCTCCCTTCCTCTCTTCTCCCAAGAACAAAGTGCCTCCAGCACACCTGAAAAGGCAGAATGCTTATTTTGAAGCCCATGGTGGTTCAGATAAGCTGCCAGACTGTGTGCACAAAGCTGCCAAGAGCAGTTCCTTGCCTCTGCTGTAAAACCTTCCTAAATCCATCTCCATTTCCAAATGGATCCTACAAACTGCCTCAAACTCAGCAAAAGGGCCCAAGAGTAGCAAACAGCAGACATTTGCAAGTAACTAAGACAACTCCAAAATGAGATTTTGGAAAGCCTTCCCAGTTTGCAGAGCAGTGCCTTCTGCCTCTTGCCCAGTCTCTGTGAACAAGTGAGTGCAGGAGAGGCTGCACACGAAGGCAAAAGGGACAGGTTGTGAAACGTGAACACAACTTTCCAACCAGGCCAGCACTCAGGTGCACAGGTGCACTCAGGTGCACAACTGTCTGTGAGCCAAGAGAAGTGAAGACCTGCTTGCACAGAGATACTCCTGTAAACTTTCTGGCACATGCATTTTCAGAAGACCTTTGGAAATCAGCTGCCATGTGTTCATCCTAAGAAGCTGTCACAACACTTTTCTGGAATACAGCTCTGATTGTTAAACCATTGCTGGATACTGAGGCCAGTTTTGCACAGATATTGGTCTGGTCCTATACCTTGTTGGAAATATGTGGTGAGCTGTGGATTGGTTCCTCAGTGTTAAAGAGAAATATGGTATTAGAGGCACCTTGTGCTTTGTGACCTCATGGCATTTCCCCTACCTTATTTTCTTTTAAAAACACATAATTACTCCCTAGATCTTCCTTATTTTGCTGTTTAAGATGGTCACTATTATGTGTTTAGGATAGTCCCTGTTACAACCAGAAGACTGAGAGCAACACACCTGTTATGTGAAGTGACATGAAGCTAATTGCATGTACAGTGCATTGATTATTTTCATCTTTGTATGTATACTCTACAAAATAAACTTCACCAAACTGAACAATGGATGTAGATGGCTTTACTCTGTGCATGCTGGATGTTTATGTACCGTGTATCTACATACAGGTTGTTTGTCTATTCATGTGAGGGTTACAGTGATCAAACATCACAGAATGGAAGAATTATTAGGTAGCTGATCTAGTTCTGGGAGAGCAGGAGGTTACAGCTCAGGAAAAAGAAAGAAAACTATAGTCTGTACTTACAGTAAATGACAGGAACGAAGAAAACAAAGTTCCTTCATCGTATCTAGACAGTTTGGCCAAGACTCCTTCCAAAATGGTGACAAACTAAAAAGACAGAAAATGCTGCAATTATTTTAAATAGTTGGCAAGGGCTGCATCACCATCAAAGAACCAGTGGACCTCTAACCATTTGCAGAGGAATGGACCACCTGTCCCTGAGCACCATGGGCAGGGAGTGGGGAGAAAGAAGTGCTTCCTTTTAGTGGCTGTGGTCCACCTCTTGCTGACTGGGAATCACCCCTCAGTGTGCTGGGTGGTGCAGGGGACAGGAGGTGGAGGCAGTGTGTGGGGAATCCAGCAGAGCCTCTCTGGATGGGGAAGGCTGTGGTTCCTGCTCCCAGTATGCAGTGGCAAGCACGCAGCTAGCTGGGTATTCTTGCAGAAGAACTGAACTGGCATATGTTGGCGGATTATGTTTAAAGGTCTCCACTGTATAATAGGGATGACTTGTTCTCAGAAAGTTTGAAACTAGAGGAAAACACACCCCACCATCTTTCTCCTTACATACCGACTCCCCTCCGTCTTAGCACAGCACACCAGACCTACACAACTACCCAAGGGGAATGCTGGCAGCTGAGCTACAGGAGCTGACTCTGATGACAAACAATTTCCAAACAATTAAACCTGACATTTTGGAATGTATTTCCCACTACTGTCACCTCTAAATTAATTTCTTAGAAGAGCATATGGTGATCTTGCACAAGATGAGCTATTTTGTCCACACAACCTCATGCGTAGGAGTGGTGACCACCTCTGCATGCCATCCCAATGGCTCTGCAGCAGCATTTAGCAGTGCCACTCCCTGACTGCAGCTACCCTCAGTGCCGTGGGGTGACGCTGACCATGGGGTGTTACCCCATTAACATAACACCCATTCCTTAAAGCCACTTTTGGTCCAGGCAATTCTGTTAGCTCAGCATTACATCTCACGCAGTTCCTAATCAACAAAGAGTCACCATGAAAGGACTGGGAGATGTATGATCTTGCCTGTGAGAAACAAGAAGCCAATTCAACATCCTAATGTGTCACATTTTAATGGAAACGCACATATTAAAGATGCAACGTTAACAATGAATCACTTCACCTGAAGCCGAGGGTTACCTTTGCCACTAGGAGTGTTATCATTTCTTTGACGGTTTCCTCAATTAGTTCATCTATTTTTGAATGGTACTGGTGCTAAAGAAAAATAAAAGGAGAGGGGGAGGAAAATATTAGCATTGATCACAGCCAACAGCTCTACACTTGTCAGTCTTTTCCCTTGGTAAGCCACAATAAATAGTATTAAACCAAAGAATTATGCAGCTTATTACCCTGGGCCCCACTGCAGTGGCCAGTGACTACTTACACTTGTAGGAGAGACCTTGAATTCAGGAGAATCCTGCATCAGCTTTGAAGCATGGGCAAACCCTGCCCTCTTCTGTGTGCCCGCAGTTCTGGGAGCCATGCGTGGATGTCAGAGGGGAGGCTCTACCATCCCTTTGAGAACCAGCATCTAGTGCTCCTAGAGATTCTGAAGTCCCTTTGCTCCACTTCCGTGGGCATTATCCTGTCCATCTAGCACATGGATTGCAGTGGACAATGGGACACACCTGCTGCTGGTGGGGAACAGGCAGCCCTTTCCAAGGACACCACAAACCACCCAGCCCTTGGTATGGTAATGGGGAGGATGTGCTGCTCCAGGGAAGCCTGCAGTGGGCTCAACCACTGGGAGTGGTGCTGCTCCTTTCCCACCTACTGCAGCAAAGCAGCTGTACCTGTGCCACCCTGGGTGCAGCAGGCACATGGCTCAAGTTAAACACTCGTTCAAACGCTTTGCTGTTTTGTACTGTGAGACAGATTAAAACACCACCCGACAAACCACGACGAGGCTCTCTGTCCCATGCAAAAGCCAGCAGGCAGTGCAGCCCTGAGCCCTGGGCAAGGGCAGAACCCGTGGCAGTAGCTCAGAATCGGCTGACCAAGGCCTGTCCTGCAGCACCAGCATTTCTGAGTCTTCATCCCAATTTCTGCACATGCCAAACCTTGCTTAGCTTGGGAGCTCTGATGCAATCAGCTGCAATATGGCTAGAATAGGTACTAAAATACAGTCTTCTACTAATTTAGAAAAGACCTGTTTCCAATACAAGATTTAATTAGTGAAAACATACAGTATATTCTTATTTTCAATGGACTGAGAAAATACTGATTATGACTGCTTTCCAACACAAAACATTTGATTTTTCAGTCAAACATTTCAAGCACTGGTGCTAGTCACTATATTCATTACCACTTGGCATTAATATTGTTTTAAAATGTTAACATCAAATCACATTGAAAGAGACAAATCTGCTTTAAATACTAATCAGACTTTGGGAAGGAAGACTGTGAGGGCTTTACAAATGCTAGCTGCTGGTCTCAGTGTCTGATCGGTACTCTGAACTGCTCTACAGTTTGGGGATTTTTTTCTATGGCAGTAACATTAATATAGGAATTTGGGAAAAAGAAAATAAAAGTAGGACACACTTACCCACTCTTTTGCAAACTTTTCAGATGATTGGGGACAGAAATAAAGAGGAAAGTGCAAAAGACAGGAAAAAGAACATATGAAGATAAACAATAAATAAACCAAAATCTTTTAAAAAAAGAGACGTATGAGAACAGCAGCATCATGCACAGAAACAATAAGCGATGGAAAATGAAATGGGGTCAAAACCTCCTTTCGCTGAAATACCAGAGATCGCTACCTGTAGGATTTGGTGGCAGTAAAACAGTGGGAAGGGACCGGATTGTAGCTGACACCTGGCACTCTCTTACGGTTTTATTTGGCTCCGAAGAGGAAGGGAACCGGCTGTCACAGGCAGGGTTCAGCCTCGGGGCACAGCCCTCACGGGGCGGCAGGGCCAGGACAGGGGACACGGCACAGCACGGCCCAGCCCAAGGCCTGGCTGGGGGCACTCAGAGCCTCACCTGGACACGAGGACAAACCGGCACCGCCACGCCACAGGCTGCGATCTGCTGGGCCCACGCGGGGAAAACATACACGAACAAGCGGGTGATACTTGCATTGGCAGCTCCCATTCCCATGTCCTGCTTTGCAGGTCAAGACATACACAAGTCCCTTATGGGATCATGGTTATGATTAATCTTTAATGCAGAGCTAGGCCTTATCAGCTCCCAGGATTGACCTGGTCTTTCCCAGCACAGCTGGAATGCAGCTGTGGGGTGACAGGGACCTGTAACAGCTTGGTACAGGTAGAAGCTGCTGATGTGCTTGGCAGACACAGCGAGGACTTCCTAAGGGAAATGGAGAAGGGGTTGTGCGTATATTTGGGTGTCTCTCCCATGATGTTTTCCTTCTGCAACTGCATTTTCTGTGTGTGTAAGACTTCGCAAACAAGTATTCAGCTAACTGCTTTCATCAAGTAAGTCATGAGTTTGAATTCAAACATGACTAGCTATGTGCAAAGCAATTCACTGTGAAATGCACTGACTGATGCATGTTCAATTACAAGCTTGTTTCAAAAGCAAATAAGAGCCCCAATGGAATAAAACCACAGCTCTGAGAGCAGGAGAGGAGCCTGTGCATGCACCAAGGAGGTGTAGCAGTACCCTGAGTGCTCATTCCCATCGCAGCCGCAATCCCCAGGGCAGAGTGAGCCCCGGTGCCCCGGCAGTGACCATGCAGGACAGGGCCTGCCCCAGGCAGCCACAGCCATGTGCACCCTGTGCCACCAGTGCCACAGCCCCAGCTCCACCTCAGCAAGGGGAGCCTGGCCAGGACAGGGTCAGAGACGGCGGCGGTTTGGAAAGCGAGCGCCTGGTGCTGCTACAGATGCCTGGCTCGCAAAACCAGCAATTCCAACAGCTCCTTCTACATTCCTCATGAAAACAGACAAGGTTAAAGATCACAGAGCTGGTTTGCTTTGCCCAGCATAGCCCCCACTCTCGATCAAGTTCATCATAGCTTTCTATTAGCTCAATTATTACAATCCATAATCAGTGCACTACAATGATTCAACTTGACTTTATGTGATGAGTATCTTGCCTTGTCATGTAACAGATTGTGTGTACGTTGTATTTCTCTAAGGACCATCTGACCTTAGATATTAAATAGAAACATACTAGACCAACTGAGAAACATTTAATACATACATTTATCCCCTTAGATGTATTAAAAATTCAGAGGAAAAATAAATATTTAAGATGGTAAAGTATGTTTACCAAATGTTTTAACAGCTGCCTTTAGAGACAAGGAAATGGAATGAAATGATGGGTGTTTGTTTCACAGGGTAATGCTCGCAAAACGCATTTAAGTATCTGCTAAAGTGAGTGTGGCTGAAGGTAGTGGGAAAAGGAAGGCCTTTGGGGTGGGAGGGAACCCACAGAGCAAGGTCAAGGAAGGTGTTGAGAGAGTCTCTGCCCATGTACAGATAGAACTGTCACAAAAATCAGTGGTCTGCATCTAACAAAAATGTCTTCTCTGGTTAGGTCTGGGCCAAAGGCCCTGCCTGAACACTGTGGTGAGCAGTATGAGCCCCTTTTTGCTGCCGTTGAACTGTCTGCACAGGCTGGAGGAGCCATGTGCTGGCTGTGGCACTCAAGGATGGTCCCATCAGTGAGTTTCTGTCCCTCCCTGTCTGTTCACTCCTCCCCTTGCTGACCTATGCAGCTGCTACACACCAGAGATGGGGGGACAGAGGGACCCAGTGAGGCACAAACCCAGCTCCCCACATTACTGAGAAAGACACAGGCTATTGGAAACCCAGGCTCCCATGCCTCTGCTGCATATCTGACTGCCTCATCATTTCCAATGGGACTAGAAGAGGCAGGGTGGCATTTTGTCCTCTCCTCCCAGGTTGCAATGACAGATCTATATGTGAACTTTGACCCTCCTCAGCCTGACCATCATGGCACACAGGTTTAGACAGCTTCAAGAAGAGGAGATGGAGACAGCCGAAACACAGAGTGGCACGAGTGAATGGAGGGGGAGGTAGTAACAATACTTAAAAGAAAGAAAAGAAAAAGGAAGGGTGTATAAAATACTGCAGCCCTAAATGGTAACTTAACGCACCAATAATTTACATCTGTTTCACAAGCCTATTAGTTTAGCTATCTGTTAAAAACCTCATGTTCCAGTAACTGCTGCTTGCCACAAGAGTTCAGCTGTCTCCGAGCTGCTGCTCCAAACACCTCCTGGAAGTGGCCCAGGCAGATTTGCAGCTGATCCCGGCTGCAGCCCAGGAGCAAAATGCAGCCACCTGCTCCCCTGTCTCCTGCAGTCTGAGTCAGGCTGAACCTGCAGTGGGACTGATGCTCAGAATTTGGAGGAAGCTGTGGCAATCAGAGAGCATCACAAGTCAGCATGGAAAGATGCAGGAGTGCCTGGTCACACGAAACTTGGGCACAGCTGATGTTATCAGTCTACACTTAATACTTAACCTGACAGTTTAATAATGCAATGAGCCTTTTCTGTCATGATATCAGAGTCTGCCTGATGTCCAAAATCTCCCTGTCCCCATGGACTGTGCCAGTATAAGGGTTTGATCCTGGTTTGCAGTGGGGAGCACTGCAAACATGGACCTTTGAAGCTGACAGGGCACTGCCAAAGTAGATACTACAGCAGCTGCAGGCTGAGGGATTTGGGGAGACAAGTGGGAATGAATATGGAACAGAAAATGGTAGAGAAGTTCATGTCCAGGTCTGGACAATAAAAGCTCACTCAAGATCTGCTCCAGCTGACCTGGAGGACAAGGGAAGCCCTGATGATGGGCAGTATGAAATTTCTTACAAGGTGAGTGTCACAAATAAAATGACTTAACTGAAATATGTATAAGAAAAATAAAAAGAACAGGTGAATCTGATCCAAACACCACTGACACCAGGGTGGAGAGCCCTGCTACATCAAGTGGCCTTGGAGCAAGTTCTTTCAGGGAACAAATTGAAGTGAACAACTGAAAAAAACACAGGAACAACTAGTAATGATACACTGCAAAATCTGACCATGGAAAGCTGTAGTGAAAAGGCTAATCTAGGAAATGCTGACAAGCAGCGGACTAGGTGAGCCAAACAGTATTTGTGAATATATTCTAGACTGGTGTATGAATATTCAATTTGGCTTGAAGTCGCTGGAGCAAAATGAGCATTCTGATGCATTTAATTCATTCCAATTTGCCATGTCTTTCTAATTCACAGATCAATTCACAGAAACTTCAACCTGCAACTATGGCTTCAGAAGAAAATAAAAACCAGCAATTAATTAAAACAAGTTTGTTGTTTGGAAACTTGAGTCATTATGAACCTGGAAATCCAGAATGATCAAGTGTGCTGATTATAGCCAGTACTCGTGGAAGGCAAAGCAGCCGGAATTTCAATCTACTTTTGGAAGTTATTTATTTTTGTGGTTTTGTTGTTGTTGTTTTTTCCCCCTAACATGCATCACAGCAACAACTTGGCAGTTCTGTTTTCCTTATGTTTGTCTACAGAAAATAGCCATACACAGAAAGTGTGTTGCTGACACCTGGCTCCAAGGTGCAGTTAATGACTCAATTTATATGGTCATCATGCAACAACCAAGCTTGAGAGATACCGTATGCATACCACAGTCCTTGCAAAAAGCCACTCCTAAGTGACAGGGATTCCGAATGTTTCTATTCATTAGATTTGAGAGCAACCCCCTGTACATTCATCTGCACACTCTCTATGGAAGGCTAAATCCACAAACGATACAACGTCTCTGAAACGAGCACAACAGGAGACAGGAAATTTCATGACATTGCCTTTAAAAGCTGTGAAAGGAAGAACCTGCATTTTTACCTCTTGGCCCATTTCCATACTGCAAAGCTTGGTAGACTGAGCTTTGGCATCCACCATGACATTAAACATGGTGCATATTGATTGAGGGACTCGGAAATCTGTTGATCGGCTGGTTTTCTGCAGTTTTACTTCAAATGCAATCCTTGTTCTGTGAAGGAAAGCAGAAAAAGATGTTTCAATGGCTTTTAAACATACTGAAGACAATAATAATAATAAAAATAATAGTAATAGTAATAATAATAATAATAATAATAATAAAAAATTATGCTGAGAGGAGTTTGTGAAGCCAGAGAGCTGAATGCTGCTGGGAGTGCCATAGTGTAATTTTACAAATGTGTTTTTTTCTAAAAATGATTTTCCAGTTTGAAAAGAAACCCCCTTTCAAGAACACTATTTATAAAGTGTTCAACAGTTTCAGGGAAACTGTGACTCTCTTATGCTTAATAAACAGTGTGATGATGTTACAAACAGCAGTGTCAATGCACACCTTTAATTTGGCTGCATTAGCTGATTGATAACCACAGCCCGCCGCACTAAAGGAAGCTCCTATTGCTCCCTGATATCAACTACAGATAACAGAAATTCCTTCATTGCTTGACTGAAATGACACTGTCAAATCATTGCACTCAGAGTGATACGATAGTATTTTCTTGCTGGAAGTTCTTAATTGCCTTACAAGTTCCCAGAAGTGGTTTCCCTGCACCACACAAATTCACCAGAATAAGTCTGCAAAGCATGTATGGGCACAGCCATGTGCATATGAACACACTTGCATCACACACCTCCCTGCTCTCCTGAGGTCTCACTGAGATCAAATCTGACATTCCTGGCGGTAAAAACCATGATACACCAAAAGCTCTGTCAGGCCAAAACCTATAAAATCTGATCCTGTGTCATATTTTAAATACCAAGGCATTTGTGAGTCTAACATGGGAATGCTTTCCAGTGTGGTGGGCACTGCCTTGCCCCTCTTCATATTCCAGAGGTACTTCACTAATCTAACTTAACACAGAACAATTATCACATCACACAGAATCTGCCAATAAATTAACATAGGAGCTTCAATTTAGAAATAACAAATAATATCAGGTACAGCTCAGGAATAATTCTGAATTTGAACAATCCCCCAAGGGTTATGCAAATGAAAACTCATTTACGAATGTGAAGCTCCCGTTCTGGGGATCAGATCTGAGCTGGTATATGGGTCCTTCTGCCTGGATTTATTAGTTAACAGGCCTTCCTTGCAAGGGCTGCTTTCCTGACAGCCCTGAAATACAACCCAGTGCGGAAGGCGGGGTGGCTCCTCCATGGATTCAACAGTTCAGAGACAGACGCGAAGAAAAATGTTGTGTCAAACTGAAATCGCTAAAGAAACCTTAGCCAGGCCCTGTTTGCAGGTGATATAAATAGGGAAGGCAGCATATTGGTTTACATCAGCAGTGGCATTTGAACTGATTTAATTACCAGTGCCAGATTTAGCCTGGACTCGGGGACTAGAATCTTGATAATTACTGAAAGGACCCAAGGAGACTGGGATTTTCCATCTCCTCATGGAAAGGAGCATGTTCCTACTTACTTGTGCTCACAACCATTATATATAGTTGTACCAATACAAGCTGGGCCAAGTTTTTAGAGGGGCAACACTTTTGTAGAAAGGTTGAGGCAAATCAGGCAAAAAAAACCACTTGGCTTCCAGGCACTCAAGCCCTTCTTTAGATGTACCTGGAAATTTGCTTATTTTTCCCAGTTATCTCAGCTGAGCTAACTTGGTCTGTTTTTTACAGACCATTGCAGCTATAACGGTGCTGTAGGGACAGGAAAGTGGCCTTAGTTCCATGTGAAAAAATTAAAAAGAGAAAATAAGTTTTGCTAGTGGTGCTGGGACAGAGCAGAGAGCAGAGCTCCAGCACTGGGTTTCCTCCTAAAGGACAGCCTGACAACTAGAGAACAACTAAAGCTCAGTGTTTGTGCCAGACACAGGACCAAAGATGGGCTGCTGCAATAAATTGCTCAATGCCAAAGACAATAAACGCAGTACCTCTCATTGCACTTAAAATGCACTGAGGTTTATTCCACAATGGTGAGAGAATAAGCATTGAGTTGTTTGCCTTCCTGCCTGCATCTCAGGGACTGAACGTGCCTTCCCCTGTGCTGACACTGCACATCCAGGCTCAGGAGGATTGTACTGAAAATAAATGCCACACTCACACTTGCAGAGTGGCCAGGAAATTGTGGTACAGAACAGCCACATCACACACGGCAGTTAATATTAGCATGTATTGGTTGCATTTGGCATCCATTTTTTCTCTGTTTCATTTCTGTCCATGAATTTTTGCACAATGAAATACAAAGTTCATTTTTTCTTCTCGCCTCATTGCCTCTGATGCAAATGGACATAAATTGCTGTGGAAAAGTTGGAAATTTAACTTCAATATTTTGGTTTCGAAATGACAGCTGCCAGTACGTCTAAAAGTTAGTTAAAGATATCTCTGTTTTGGAAGATCTGCAGGTAACTATCCTATAATGTGGCTGATTATACAACAGCTTTTCCCAATCAACGGCAGACGTGAAAATCGTGTGCCAAGCAACACACTATCCCACTTTAGAAATAAATTCTTCTTTTTTTTTTTTTTCCCCATGTATTGGTGCTGGGATCTTTCTTATAGCTATGCCTTCAGGAGGCAGCATCATTACACCAACCCGCATTTACAAAGATCTGACTCCACAAGTGGCACTGAAAATAAGTAATTACCTAGAAAGCCCAAAAGAATGGGTGATTTTTTGCCTTATTGTGAATAAGCCCTCTCCAGAGTCTCAACAGAGAAGTGCCTGCTTGGGAGAGTCCACAATTCATAGTAATTGGGTGAATTCCAGTTGTAGGGTGGAATAGGCTTTGCATCCTGTGAGAAGCATGCCTGGCTCACTCATGGGCACCTACCTTTTCACACAAGACTCGATCATGTCACTCGCCATAAGCTTCAGGCGCTGCTCTAAGTGCTTCCCAAACTCCTCCTCAGGCCAGTGCAAATCACGAATGAAGGTCTGGAGGGCATCAAGTTTCCAGAACATATCTTCTGAGGTGCCTGATCCATTGCTGGCAGGGCAAAATGAGAACAAAAGTCAGAAGCAGCATCAGGGTCTTTGCAACCTGATGTGGAGACCATTCCTGCAACAAGTGTAAGGCAGACAGCAGTTTCATACACAGGACAACGCTGGCCATCTCCACCATCAGGATTTTGAGTTTTACCATACAGTTGCCTAATCTACCTTGCTGTCATCACCCACAAAACTTTCCAGACCCGATGAGTAAGACAACATAATGAATTACACATATTAAGGGGAAGAAAGTGTGTATGGTAAAAATCAGCCTTAGTTAATAACCACATTAACGTATGTGATTATTAAGAATTAAGGCCAGAAATTGTGGGAGAAAATCCTCCATCAATAATAACTGCCATACCAGGCTGTATGCAGTTATTAAGATTTAGGGTTTCATGCAATTCTCCCCCCTCCAAATTATATCTTGAGTTTGCCTTGTCCCCCCAGTGCGGCCCCGTTTCCAGGTAAGGGACAGTGCTAACAAGTGGTGAGCGAGGACACGCTTTATCTCTTGAACAGCTGAAAAAAAATTGGGGTAAGTCAATTGAGCTAAAGGTACATCTCATATCCAGGAGTTTCGGCAGGATTTACCGCTGCACCTTTTTCTTTGCAAAGGCAATTACAGGACAACAAATTTACATTTTAAAAAATTTCTTCTGCAACAACTTTGGTCTGCCACAAAATTCTCAATTTCTTTCCTAAGCATATATTCTTGTACCCACACCCCTGCCCAGATGGAAGTCTTTAGTCCTGCAGTGTGTAGCTACACCAGTTCTTTTCACAGTATAATTATATCTCAAACCTCCACTTACAGAATAAAAATACAGGACTGGATTGCACTCTGTTTGTGCAGAGAAATTTATGCATCCATAACCCTTTTCTCTCCCGCTCTTCTTCTCCCTCACTTTTTTTTTTTCAGAACAATTACCAAGGGAGCTTCAAGAGTTTCAACCCCCTCCTCGCATACCACTAATGCTAACACAGTAATTTTAAAGATATTTAACACACCATGCATTACCACTTGTGCTGACATCATCTATAGAAACAGATGAGGGAGGGTGTTTCTATTGTGACAGATGCCAGCTGCATTGAGTTAATGCTAGAGGAGCTGGGAACTAATGCAAACAGGGCTACTCCCAGGTGAGAACTGTAGTTCCAACATGCCAGAGGGGTCCTGTGGGATCCTGGGCTAGCAGAGTCAAAAGATAAAGAATGAATAGTCTTGGTTTTGGAGAAACGTATCTGACACTAAGGAACAGGTAACATGTCCTTGATGGAGGGGAAGGGCGAGTAAAAGGAAACCAGGGAGATGAAAAGATAAAGAATCAGGCATTTGCTTTAGCCAGGGGACCAGTTTGGACAACAGTCTCACACATTCATCTACCGACAGTTTTTAGTTCAAACCTGCGCTTGGGTGTAAGCAAGTCTAAACCCAGTTTTGGAACTGCATGAATTTACATTTTAAGTGATTTAATGTGTACAAATACAATAATTGGTATTTACTACAGCAATATTATGACATCCATTTGGTTTCAAAATTTTTGAAGAATTAATCTCATTCTTTTTCTCACTTTTGATTAGGGCTCCGTCCAAGTAAACAATATAGAATATTCATTTCCAAAACTCACTGTTTGTATTTTGCTTCTGAGCACCACAATTACTCTAATCACGCCAACAGCTTGAATATACCATTGATGCTCAAGCATTTTCAGAGGAATTATCCAATTTTCTGTCATTACATGATTCTTATCTTTTCAAGGGCAATACCACAAAGCATGCACAGAGCAAGATTAAAACTTTCAAGTACTCTTTACAGACAACTGCCTAAGCTAGCCTTTAATATAACTATCTTAGCATGAATATGAGTTGTATGGCTTTGAAACATAAACAACCATGCTAATATTTTAAAAGGTTTTAAAATCTATTTAAAAAAGGTCTCACATCAGTGTTTTCTTTACTTCCATTCATTACCAGTGCTCTGTAATCCTGCCTGTGCCAGACTAATGGCAGAGGCATTCTGGTGGACTCCAGGTGTAGATGTAATCGATGGTGTTTCAGTAAAAGTGAACAGGGGATTCTTTAGGGACTTCTTCAGTTTTATCTATTAAGTGAGAGGGTAGAGGAAAAGCACCATAGTGCTGCCTGAGACCACCCTATGCCAACCCTAAATAACTCTTTAAGATTTTAGAAAGAAAATGGACAAGTAACAGTTCCCATGCTAGGACATCTTGGGAGATGAGCTACCTCAAATGATGAGATTTGGGTTGAGCCCACTGTGTACTACCCTCCACACTGCTCAGTGAGAAATCTCCTAGAGGAGAACTTGCCTGATCTGTGCTGAGGATTTGTGGTACGATCCCCCCAGACTTCACATGTGCACCCTGGGACACTCAGTCAGGAAGGTGGGAGCACAGAGTGCAAGGCTCCTACAGAGCAACTGCTTTGACACTATTTTCCAAGCAATGATCTAAAACTCACATTGAAAATATCTTTCTTTAGTTGTTCATGGCATTATGTGGGCAGTAATAAAGGCTATGGAGCTTTAATTGCTCTCTAGGGCATCCCCCAAGATGAATAAAAACTGTTACAGGGTGCTCCTATTTCTTAGACTGCTTCATCAAAGCCAAGACAAAAATTACCTGGGAAATACAGAGCTTGCATTAAATAAAATTAATTTTTAGATCTACATCTGGTCCACAGAAATTGGTTGACTGGCATTGAAATTGGATCATCTTCTCTTTTGGACAAAACTCTTTGCTGAGACACATAATGTCACATTGTAAGTTCTGTGGTTTGTATGTTATTCAGACCATGTCCATTGTTGACAGCTATTTTGTAAAGCAAGATACTTGCTCAAACTCTCAGTGGGAGTTGAGACAAATTTTCAAGGTTTATACAAAAAAACCCTCAAAATACACATGCCAGAAATTCACTAGTGTCTCATTCAGAAAACATCTAATTAACTGTATCACTCTTTAAAGTTTTATGTAATGCACAGAAACAAACAATACATATCCATGCCAAGATTACTTTAAATTTAAATGAGATCTAATTTGAACTGAATACACACTCAGAATCATAAATAGCAGCCATCCATGACGGTGCAGAAAAGCTAGGCATTTGTGGGATGCCTAGTGGGATGTTAACTGGTAGATTTGGTACTTTAGGGAGATTCACATTTGGTAGATTCACATTGGGCAGATTACTTGTTAAACTCCTGTGGAAGAAACAGACAGAAAGAAAAAATACCATAACAGTGACAATGCCGATGTAGCAGAAGCACATGACACTCAGAAACAAATCTGCAAAGTTCACAGCATGAGGACAGTTAAAAAACTAAAGCAAAACATTTCAGAAAGAAGCATGAGTATGGAAGCTTAAATGTACTTTGTTTGCAGTCTGCTAAAAAATTCAATTTCCCTAAAAACAAAAAAAACCCCAAAAAATCAAACAAAACCAAACAAAAAAAAAAAACAACCCCCAAACAAATCCCAAAACAGAATGAAAAGAAGAATCCCATAGTGCAAATTAAGAGGGAACTCAAACACCTGTGAAAATAGCTGCATCTTAAAGTCCTGCTATCATTTCAAAGTGCAGAGATATCAGCTTTTCTTCCAAAAAAATATCTCTTTTAAGGAAGAGTCTCAGTTCTTACACACACAGGCTTGATAAAGGTGCTAAACTAAGAGATCCGCTAAGGGACTGGAATTTGAAATAATAAAGAGAGTCGGGAATTCCAGCCAGAAAAGTTTTTATTGCCACCAAGTTCAATGGAGTTGCAACTTTGCTGCAAAACCTCTCTTTCTTAGATCCTCCACAAATAAAAATGGGCTAATCTGGAGCAATGAAACAGTGAACTGCAAGGTTCTTCCTCTTTGAAGATTGTGTCCTGATATTCCCTTGCATTACTGGGTGCAAAAAAAAAAAAAAGAAAAAAGGATTGTCCATTCCCTCTATTTGTGCACTGTGAATGAACTGCACTTTGTAAATGAATCCAGGACTAGTACGTGACCATTTCATGGCTGGATGTGGGCCATGAGGTAATTAAGATATTCAAGGGTTAATATGAAGCACATGTGGGCATCATTACTTCAATCAGTATTTTCAGACGTGCAACTGGTATTCAAACAGAGATAAAAAATGGGCAGCTGTATTGATTTAATGCAACATTCTCTCCTGGAACAAGGTGTGTGTAACAGCACTGCACACCCAAAGTCTGGAATCCACTCTGACATATTTCATTGTGCTAGGTCTCTAGATGTTTTTATTGGTCTAATTCTGTTTTAATGAGTATCTCATCATGGTTATATTCTACATGCAAAATAAAAATATCAGGAGATCTGGGAATTAGCAAAAGATAGAACTCAATTACCCAACTCACATACTGGCTCTTAGATGAGAGGCTGATTTCAGAAAAATGCCTATTCCTGCCCTCTCCCAGGAGCACTGTCTGACCCACTGGTACACAACCCACAGGCAGTTTCACAGTCCCACGTGAGGAACAAAACCAGATGCTTTGACACCGTTTTCACCCGGTTGTTACTTGGAGTCAGTGAAAATAGCATCAGAAATTCAGGATTTCAGCTTCACCCTGCACTGCTGAAGCCACTGAAAGCTTTTCCATTGATGCACATGGGCACTGCTTCAGCATCCAAACTTGCCTGCTCTCAGTGACTGCATCAGGATATGCCACCTTTGGAGGTCTCTCCCATTTCCCTGGATTAAATTAATTACTTTATGGACACCAATATCTGGATTCCTGTGAAACTATCAAATTATACACTATGTCTTTCAACGCATATTAAAACCTTAGTAACTCCCCTGAGACATATTTTGCACTTAATTTCTTACTGCAATTTTTATATTTCAATGCCCAAAGTAATGGAATTGAGCTGCCTGCACTGAATAAATGTTTCCTAATGCAACAGATGATGTGAACCACATCTCTGCAAGAGATCAGCTTTTCATTGGTGGTGAATATTAGGGAACAGACTTCATTCTTTGTGAATAAAATCCCTTCTTGGGGAGGAAAATCAGAAATCCAAGTTTTTTATAGTTAAAAACCCCACAAGTATGTTCTTCTTTCTAATTATTTCTCTGATTCTTCAAGGATTTAACTTCCTGCTATCTGTGTGTTCTCTTTTTCAGGCAAACAGGAGAATTCACTACTGTCACAAAGCTCACCATTGTTTCCATTCATACTGTATCTGCTGCTAAGATGATATGACTATTGAATGAAACATAGACTCCATAGTGATTGAGAGAGTGTTAAACTTCAGAAATGGCAGTGCATGTGGTTAGATACTGATATGGAATAAATAAAGAAATAGCAAGAGGTGGACAACATATAAATGTATAAGGAAAAGCAACTTAAATAACTTAGCCAGATGGTAAATACATAAATCAGAGGACCTTTGGTTTTAATATTAAAATTCAAGAAGTGACAGTGTTATATTAATAAAAACACTGTATTAATAAAATATGACTTCTAGAGTAAACAGTATACTATATTCACACGGAAACATATTTCTTTTATACAACACATTATTTTGCTGATGCAAGAATATGTTGCAAGAATAAGTTAGTACTCTTAAAACAAAACAAAACAGCAAAATAATGGAGTATATTATGTTAACATACAGTAACTAATGTAAAAAAATATTCTCCTGAATTAACATGCACAGTTTTTCAGGTTCAGCTAATCTAATTATCTGACTAACAGTTGCAGTGAGACCTCTAAAAATGATTAATATTACCAACAAATGTTCCATAAAGCCTGCAATTGTTCAGACCATAAAACTACAGGTCCAAGATGAGAAACTGTTTCTAGAAGCCAGCCATGCCTATTTAATATAGATGGCTAAATATAACCCCAGCCATCAGGCAGGGAATGTGGGCATTTGCATCAACAAGATGAGGGCTGCTTGATTTAAGACGACTCAGCTTCAGGACTGGATCCTGATACGTTTGGTAAGAGTCACGCTCTGGAGCTGCACCGCTTGTTTTCCTGGAGTCTTCTGCTTCAGCCCTGCTTGTGTGTGTGAGCTGTAGAAGTGGCTTTCACCTGGACTGTCTGCTGGGAAATTCTCAGTGCAAACAGACTGGCAATGTGCCTCTGCACAACCTCCCAACGCTCACATGGTGCTGCAGCACTGATCACACAGAATATGACCAGTCGCACCGCGGCTGCTCCTGTAGAGCTGCCCTAGCAATGGAAGGAGGGCAGAAAAATCACAGTATTTTTACTGAGCTGTCTCCCAGGTTCAGAATAGAGCTGAACGAGACCCTTGGCCACATCTAAGTGCTCAGTTCCTACAGGATGCCTGAAATGATTTAGTGATGGAAGACACAAACGCCTGTCTCTTCCATCACTATAAACACTTGTAGCCTCACTGTAGAGGCTGAGCAAATGCTCAAGAGCAAATCTTTTCACAAAAGCCTTGATGTGAAGCAAAGAGCTTGATAGTGAAGTAGGCAGTCAAATCTGTGCTCTTCCTGTGACTGACACCCAGAATAGTAACAAAAATACTCACTTTCACTACAACGGTGCTTAAGTGAAAACATTTTTCGCTCTCATTTTGTAGGTGTACAACCTCATAAAATGATTAATATAATCATATTGTTCAAGTTCTGACATTTACATTAATGATACATTTATAAATAGTTTGCAAAGGGTTAGTGAGCAAGTAATAGATGCTAAAGCCAGGACTGCAGAGCAGTAGAGAAAGCCCTGGGTCATGAGTAATGTCCTAGTCAACCTATTGAAACTGGCTGTCATTGCATGAGCTTTAGCATTTGCTCAGAAAGATCTTTCAACACAGACACACACACAGAGACACACACACATACGTGTCAGCTGGCTGCGAGATAAATCAGCACTCTCCGAGAAGCTAGCACGAAAAAAACCCATTGCAAACCCTACTTTTCCAAGACCTCTCAACTCACCAGAGAACAGACCTACTCTGTATCCTGCATACTTGGATGACTGTGCGAAGGACAAGTGTTCCACATTTCTCTGCGTGGATTCACACAAGCACACCAGCTGCTCTAGCTATAGGGCACGGACCCCCTGCAAATTCAGCAGCTCTGCAGAGGCAGATTACAGAGCCCTCATGAGTACATAACTTCCATGCTTTTCCCCCCCATTTTTTTCAATACTTAACAGTATCTCTCTCACTGTTTGTGATTTCTGTACCTAACTCCTCAGAGCATAAGGTGCAGAGTATTCAGCAATGAAAATAGAAGAAATACATGCTTGCAAACTGCCATCTGGTCAGGTTATGGAGGGCTACATATTTCAGCCTTGACTGCAAACACAAGTACAGAGAAACCCTTTCAAAAGATTCTGTGTTGTGGAATTATTTCTTGGTTAACAGGAGATAATGAGATTTCCTTCTCACAAAGCACTGCAGAGATACAGGACAACAACAAGCTTGGTGGAATGGTCAGCTCTGAGGATCTGTCTTTGCTGGCCAACTTGAAGGTCTCTGTCCAAAGCAGAGGAAAGCTGTGGAAGAACATTCTGCAGTCTTCCTGATTTCCAAAAAAGATCTGCTGGAGAGGTGGCAATAGAAGGTCACAATTTGGTTGGGAATTGGCTGTTCCAAACTACTTCAGAATCCATGGCCAAAAATTCAACTGTGCTGCAGTATGGACATGTGGGGTGAGAAGAGAATAGATACAGGAGGGCACATCTAACAAAGTAAGTCTCTAACCTGAATTTTTCTGCAAGTTCCCTGTCGATCAGACAAAGAGGAGCAGGTGGTCTGCCCAGGAGGCAAAGATGAAGATGCCTTAACATTTAGTTCTGAACAGCACATCAAAAATGTCATAAGATCCCAGGAATGACACTCCTCTTTTCCTTTGCACTGTATGTGCCACCCTCTGGCACTCGCTGCTGCCTCCCTTCACCGGGCCACATCATGTTGAGCCAGCGTTTTCAACTCACACTTTTGTGTGCGAGACATAAGAACAAAATATCAACACGTGAAAAAAAACCCATGGTGCATCTTTTCACCAGATGGACAGAAGCTTCTCGTGGAAAGCACCCACTTTCCTGCTGGAAGAAATCTTTTAAATACCCATGTCTGTATGAGAAAGAGTCCATCCTGGGCTTTCGCTTGGAGATGCAATGCTCAAAGCACACTGTAACTGGAACTCCAGAAGGGAATAACCATCACAAGAGAACTAAGAAAAGATCTTTTATAACTATCAGAGATAACTTGGAAATGATAGATGCTGGCATACCCAGGGACAAAGCATTTTGACAGGCAAGTAGCACATCCAAGTACTTATGGACATCTATAGTTAACTCCCTGTAGTCATTAAAAAGCAAAAAATGACAGCTTCTGATAAAAGAAAAAAAAAAGTGGAATGATTTGTTTATTGAGTGCTTGACCCAGGTGGACAGGTACACAGAATTAACTGCCTCTGTTTCATAACAGACAAGGAAATACATATTCTTTACTAAAGCAGAGCTCTGAAACTGAAGTTAATGCTAACTTCGAAGTGCAATTCTGCTTGAAGGAGTGGCTGTAAAAATGGCATTCTCCTACTCGAAAGATCTATTTCTTGTATGTTTTCTGGGTCACATCTGCTTATTTGAAACAAGATTTTTTAGGATTTTTAATCCTGTTAGCCTGCAGACCAAAGACAGCAAATGGAAAGTGAGAGAGGCTCCTGAATGCCAGCCACTTAACCCCACTCAAAACAGAGGGGATGATCAGGTGTCAAGAAAAAGCCCGAGATTTGGCAGGCAGAATCCTTACGGATGCTGAAGATGCACAAGAAAGAAAGGAAAAAACCTGGGTACTCAGACTCCAGGTTGCATATGGGAGGCTGGCTGCTGAACAAAATCTCTTTTCCTTGTAAACGGAACATATTTGGTGTGAAAAGCCCTGAAAGACCACACGTTCTTTTATACAGCAACCTCTGAGAGTGCAGTGCCATTTCACTTTGCCTAGAGAATGATAAAAAAAGCAAGGAAAAGAGTGTCTCCAGAGGTCACCTGATCCCAGTTCCTGGTCTGAGGCACTGCCAGACTCATGTTGCTTGCAAAGGGTCCATCTTTCTCTTTTAATATCTTTATTAGAAGGAAAAGACATTATTTCCCTTTGTAGGATCTGACTTGGCTTTATAGAGCAAGCATGACAGGGTTCAGCAATGCTTCAAAACCTGTGAAATAACAACAGTAATCCAAAGCACATGTCACATTTTTATCATTCACCAGCTCTTGAGTTCAATTTGGGTTTTTCTCAGGCTCCCAGTTCCTTGTTGGTAAACTCCTAGCTTTCCAAATGTAAGAAATTATTATACTTGAATCACCTTGCCCACGTTTCACTTTGGTTTTTGCATGTCTAATCCTACAGGCAGGGGAGCTGGGACTGGCAGAGCTGCCCTGGACATGGGGACATGTGCAGCCACCAGCCATGGGGCTGATGCCAGAGGCACACACTGCACTATCCCCCCCACAGGGTGGGTGGAAAAAATGAGTATTTGGAATAAATACAGCAATGACTCACAGGGGTTATAGGGCTGGAACTGAACACAGTGAAGTGAGATTTTTTTGTTCTGAAAAGAAGCTACGTGAGTTCAAAAGCAGCATTGGAAAAGGCCTTTTAGAATGGGTTCCAAAAAGCCACGGCAGTTAAGAAGGTTTTCCCATTTTCATGCTTCCCTGTTCAAAGGCACACGGTTCAAACTGAGGCAGCAATGCATTTCAAAAAGCCAATACCATTTCCCTTATTAACCTGACAACCCTGAAGAGATCAGGCCTCCTATTTATAGCATTAAACTAGAAAGTTTAAAGCATTTTCTGCATGTCCAATCTAACGTTTGCTAATTCACCTCTATATGAATCTCCATCCATTTGCACCCAAATTCCGATTGTATCAAAGGAGGTTTCCTTACTTTACTGGCTCCCATGACTCCCGCTCAAAGCCCCTGTGAATTGACTGTGCAATTGAGGACTCCATCAGATCGACATATCTAACAACAAGTGGAGCAAACAGGTCTTGGAGGTGTTTGTGGAATTTTCCATTGCACAAATTATCTAGAATAGATAAATAAAAGTATAGTAAGACACTACTGTTACTACAACCTCTGTAACAAACCACAGCGTGGTACTTCATCACACAATGAATTTGTTAGTGAATAGGAACACTTCAAGAACACAACAGGAGTTGGCATCAGGCACCAATGTTCATGACACAGACAGCAGGAATGACTTCTTACTCCAAACAAATAAACAGACAATGCACCTTCTATTCCATTAATGTCAAACTTACAAATACATTATCACTTCCTGTGAATAAAACCAGTGTAAGAAATACAGCATGGCAAACAATATGGCTTTAGCAGGCGGGAGAGTAATTTCTTCTTCGTTTGCTCAGTACCATGATACTGGAACTTGCTTTCTGAGGATGAGTCCCTGGCTTTTTTCATGCAGTCTTAGAAAGCTGGCTGGGGTCCTGGTCTAGGACCTAGCTAAGGCAATGCCAATTTTGCCACCAATTTTGCTCCCCAGGAAGGGTCGGACTACCCAGGAAAGTGCCAAATCCTCACACAGGTTTTGAAAGCATGGGCTCAAGTGCTTCAGAGAATAGTCTTATTTCACAAAGCACTCTTCTTCTCAACTACTCCTGCTTCCATTTGCTTCAATATTTTCCTCCTTCAATAAAATTTTAAAAGCAGGGACTAGTTTATTCCATGCTAAATAAATGCAGTACAGACATATAAAACAATACACACATTTAATGACAATGAGATTACCTAATTCCCTGCTTATCAGGCAGCCATTATCAAGTGACTTGAGAAGACGAAGCAAAATAAAAGTTCAATTTCCCACCGTTGACTGAGGCGATTTAAGGGGTGTGCTTTTTTTCTAGTGGCAATGGAATAAAATCAAGCTGATGCTAAAAGAGTGTATGAATCTGCAAATCTCCACCTATCTCAGTTCCCTGTGCAGTAAGGAGAGGCTGAAAGCATTATCAGTAACCTGAGCCACCCACTGAAAAGGAAACCATCAGAATACAAAATACATACAGTCACTACGGAGGGAATCGTTTATGAGCTGAAAGAGCGGGAAGCTGTCCCAGGTGTCTGGGGGTTGCACCTCTAACGCTGAATCCATATCCACTGCAAACAGGGACAGGAAGGTCTCCGCGTGCTCAACCATTAGGTCTGACCACCAAGCAAAGGCCTTCAGAGTTGGTAGAAAAAGATAATAAAGACGTGTATTAGTTCTAATAAAGCACAGGGAATGATGTTAGGCCACATATCTTAAAAAAAAAATAAATAAAAAAGTGCACCTCATAGAAACTACCTTTATTGTAAAGAGAACAGTGCTTTGGAGCGCTAGCCTGCATGGGCAGTGCTAATCCCAGAATTAGGCACTGCTGTTCTAACACAAAGGTTTCTTGTAGAGGATCTCTTCAGAGCTCCACTGTAAAGGCATGCAGCTGTAATGTGGCAGAGAAGGTTTCATCTGTTCAATTTACAATAAATTACTTCATTCATCATTAATGAAGCTAATTATCAGGAAAGAAAACAACTACTTCTATTTCTAAAGTACAGAAATTTGGGAGTTTCTTCACTGTGCTTCGGGTTTTCTGACATGTTTTTCCACAGCTAAAATTTTACTTGGATTCGCTACTTGCATTTGTCTTAAAAAACTAAAAGTCTGAGACGTTAAAATCTGTCCTAAATCATTCACACGCTGTTTTAAAGATATTTCGAACATCACCAGTTCAAGTTATTACAGCACTGTTCATTTTACATGGTTAGTTAACACACTACCGCCTTCATGATGCTACTGATTAGGAGCCCATTACAAAGCTCTACTATCAACATGCCAAGGTAAAAAAAAAAAATCTACGGCAAGCCTATATTTTCAGAGAGGCAGGAAAAAAATGTCTAAACTTGAAAACCAAAAAATATCAGTGAGGTAGCTCATTCTCATGCACATGGGTCCTAAAAATTTGCTGTGCGGGCTCTCTGAGGTGACATTCACATCGTACATGGCTCAGATGTGAATGCTGCGAATGCATGCATGCGTGTTCAGTAGTCACTTCTGGCTGGGAACATGCAATATGAGAAGAGCTGTCCATAGGATCATGTGCTGTCATTTTGAAGTGATAGGAAATTACTTAGTGATTTAAAGGAACTAAGGAACAGCTTTGTGGCACTGTGCGAGAAAAAGAAACCTCTGGCATAGGCACAAGAGTGGAGATGAAACGAAGAGACTGGGAATGGAGGAAATCAGTTTGAGGAGGAATTGCCAGTCAGGGAGGGGCATTTTTTGCAGGTTTTAGCAGACAGGAATAAGCAGAATGGCCTTTCACTCTCTTAGGGTTCAGTTTTGATTCACTGATGAAGAACTGCACTGATGTGCTACAGTACTCCAGCTATGGCTCACTTGGTCATGGAGAGGGAACAGCATCCCCAAAACAGTTTACTGCCATGAACACCCTTAATTTTTCCTGTTTTGGCTTGACTTCTCAGCTGCCAGTGATACTGGCAGAGGGTCATTTGAACTACTTCCACTTCTTCAATCCTTTAAAATATAAAGCAGACTGACACTGCCCTGCTATCATTCCATGACTTGACATAAACTTGATGTGAAGGCATGGATGGATTGGGCATTGCACTCAGCATTCTCTTCCCAGAGCACATCCAAGATATAAAATAATCAAAATAACCACATCACCCCCAAACTAATCTTAGTATTGGGCCTGCCCTGTAAAGGGGGTGAAGATGTGGACGAAGTGAACTGTGCCTTGAAGGCACAGCTTCAGTGTCTGCCCATGCCTGAAGCAGCAACACCAGCAGGTGTGTGTCCCAGTGGTCCCGGCATGGGGACAAGGTGGCAACAGCAGAGTCCTTTGTCTGCACACTGTCCTCAGCCCCAGGCCCATGGAGGAAGCTGCCCAGCTCTGCAGCAGCATCTCCTGCTTTGGGATGCTCAGGGGCGCAGTGGTAGGGGTGACAGTGGCCCTGGGCATCTGCAGAGTTGTTACTCTGGAAAAACCAAAACAAAGGTGAGGGAGTCTGTGTGGGGCTGAGACGTGGGGCAGTGCTCTTCAGCTCTTCACATTTGGTGCTGGTGTCCAGCCAGGCACAGGGCTGAATGCTGGCGAGTGCCATGCTGGGAGGCATCGAAGCTCTGAGAGACCACAGAGGAACCAAAACCATCAAGACAACATGTGCTCCTGCTGCCTGCTCCCACCTGCTCAAAGCACATGGGTGGGAAAGGAGCACTGCTGAGCAGTGGGGCTGTGCAGGGTCCTCTTATGGCAGCAACGCCTGGCTGTGGCTTTCAGGGGCCTGTCCTTGCTCTGAGTGGTTTCTCTGGCTGTGCCTCTGCCTGCCCAGAGCCTGCCATGCTGGCACCCACCCCAACACTGCCCACAGGGCTGCGGGCATGGAGTGACCGCTGCGAAGGACTGGTGGCAACCGGCATTTGGGGGGAAGGGAAAAGAGGGGAGGCCAAAGAATGTCTTCTGTAACAAATCCCAACATAAACACTTCCGAGTGCTGCAATAAGAACCTACTTCCATGAAAAGGGAAAAAAAAGAGCTATTTTAAAAAGAGAAAAGCATGTGATCATTGGTAAAAAAAATATGTCTAAACCAGTAAGTTTCCCTTTTGCTTGAAAAGTCAGATTTTAACTCTGTAATTCTTTAACTTATGACAGGTTGCTCAACCTTCTCCCTAATTTCTGTAAGCAGGATTGTTAACACCACACTTAGAAAACCTCCTTCAAGATGGTAACATTTCATTTATTTACCATCTACTTACCTGCTTTGCTTAAATAATAATGTAGAGGGGGGGGGAAAAGTGTGCTTTCTAGCCAAACACACCTATTGTAGTATATTTTACACATGGATACACATGTATATATGTATGACCTCAAGGAGTTAATATACATATATACATATACACATATGTATACATAGAGAGAGAAAACACAAGTTTAAAAATAGGTGAATGGCATTGTCTCTGGCATTTGTCATCAGTCATCCAGAGGAAGGGAAAGGGAGCTAGGAGACATCTGATGGGAGAGATGATCCAATGACAGAGACTTCCCGCTCCCAGATTACAGACATGGGCACATGGATTCTGCTGTTCTGCCTGTGCTGGGTTGCTTCCTTCTTATGGGTAAGACAAACTCAACTGGCTAGACATGATACTCCTCTTGTAATGATTTCTGAACATGCTCTGTTCTACATTCTCACTAGGGAGTCTGCCTGGATGTCCACAAGGGGAAAAAGGGGGCACCTGTTAATCACAAAAATGATTGCTTTTCAGTAAAATAAGGCTTTTCTTCACTAAGCAGTGTAACTTAATTTTCTGGTGAATAACCAAAGTAGACCAAAGAGTCACATCTTGCAGGTCAAGCCTTCTACAGTGAGTGACAACATATAAAAAAGTCACCTGGAATTAATTATATGGGGTAAAAAGAAGTGTAATACCTCAGCAATGTTCAGTGCACTGTGACAACATAATGTAGCTATAACGCATAATAAAAATCAGTAATAAACCACCCAGCCTCCTCTCTCTTTTTCCTGGGAGCATTTCAAAGTGTGCGGAGAGCTGGCCAAGTGCCTGTGCACTGCTGAAATGCCACAGCCACCCTCAGGACAGGGATTCAAAAACGACAGTGTGCTGGGCTTCTGGGGAGAGATGGATTTCATCCTTCCAAGCCACCGTTCAGAACAACGGACCGGGATGCCTCCTATCTGTGCTGGCATTAACCTTCTGTCTCTAATCAAAACCTTGTGACACAAAAGATGCTGGAGAACAGTTCTGAGCCTTCCTTCTCATGTGGGGATCTTGGCAGCGTGGCTGGCTGAGTGTGACTGGTCCTGCAACTGCTTCCTCTTTTCAAAATAAGCTGTGTTTTAAAAAACAGCTCCTTCCCAGCTGGTTGTACATCCAGCCTGTGCTGGTGAGGAGTGGAATAAAACAGTTTTTGCACAAGCATGGTGCTCTAAAGCAACCCTTGCTTTAGTAAGAAGGATGTTTATTTCACTCCTCACCCCATATATTCTCTCTCTACATATAAATACTGTATATCCAGTACAAGGCACATACAGACAATACCAGAGGAAGACCACTACCATTCTAGGCACTCGTGTAGAACTTAGTCCATCTCCACCACAGTGTACTAGAAGTGGGGTGAATGCAAACGACAGGTAACAACAGGCTGAGGAGAGAGTCCAGGCAGGTAGGGTTGTGTTGGGATGTAACTGCAGCGCTTTAAAATATACCCATTGCTGCATGCATGGACTGGACTGCTATGCCACATTTACCCTCCTGTGTCAGGCCACCAGCTCAGCAAGCAGCCGACCCAAAGTTGCTGTTACATTCCTCGGTCAAGGTTAGGGAAGCGAGGGCAACCCGGGTAAAATCCCAGTAGGAAACATGGCACTGAGAGGGCATGCACGGAATATGACAGGAGTGACTCGTTTCATTCGGTTTAGTCACATACCTCTTTCCCCTGCCAGGATCATCCAAGATTGAATGAACAGTAGAAAAACAGGGAGGAAATTTAAATATGTAATCAGGCATTAGTTGGGTTTTGTGGATTGCTGTGTATTATTAATAAGTAAAACTATACTGCATATTTAATACACACTGGAATGATTTTTAGGTGATTGTGAAATTATTTATTGAATGCTCTTAATGCAAAATATTGTGAGTATATCTATATCTATATATATATCAATGGGTAGAAAAAGAGAAAATAGTGAAAGAGTGCAAAAATACTTACAGTCATAAACAATAACTGTTCACTCCAAATTTTTAAATTATTAACTTCTCAATACACATTCAAGGGCACCGGATTTACAGAGAACTCAGGGCTCAATCCTGCAAATACTTACATGGGTATGCAACATCACCTGCTCTGGCAGAAATGTCCTGACGTGCTGAGAGCAGGACTACAGCCAGCCATGCCAGCTGCCTGTGGGATCAAGTGTTTCCAGGATCAAGCCTCATGATTTTCTGGTGTATATTTGACTATGACATGGTTTCAGTGGTTTTCAAACAAGAATCTTTCTGTTAAAGTGCTTTGAACAGTTAAGAGTGGTTGTATTAGGCCTTAGGTAACTCAGACAATGAGTTACACAGCATATTTCATCCTAACCTCTGTGACTAGTAATTGAGGTATCCCCAATAAGCCAAGGCAGAAGAGGCCAACAGCAAACCAGGTGAGTTAATCATGTACTGGAGAGGCCCAGGGAGATCCCTGGAAGCAATCTGAATTCTCTGAAAGGGGCAGAAAGGAGAATTGCTCTGTTTAGTTGCAGTTTTCCTTGCTCCCCTCTGGACAGCAGGAGCAGCAGCTGCAGCAGGGACCCTGCTCATGTTGGCTGGAGGAACACACACAGGCCATGATTTGGAAATACAATCTTTCTGGAAAGTGGACAAGCTTGTTCTTGCAGGTAGTTGGTGGTGAATATTTTGGCCAGATTCGGCTCCTGCTGGCGCTGTCAGAAAGGCTGCAGACTGACATCGAGGAGAGCACAACTCAATTAATTTGTCCTTCAGCCCTCCCTCCCCTCTGAAAACACGTTCCTCCTGAAATGTACTTTGCCTTCATCATATTTGAGCACCATTACTTATGAATAATTTCAGCTTTTAAAAAGGATAACTCAGCACCAGTTGGGAAGACACCACACAAATATACAAAGCTCTCACGGGATCCTGTGGAAGACCTGGGGGACACCACCTGGCCGGGGACGCTGCTCACCTCTGCATGGTGCTCTTCATTTTGCTGTAGAACTTCAATTACCAACTCTGCCAGACGTATTGTATCTTCTAACTTTTTAGCTGGTGTGACTAACCGGCCTACATTCTCTGTAGTACAAGAACTCAAGTTAAAAGGAAGGCAGGGTGAAAAGCTAGATGCACAGTAAGTTATTTTAGAGGTTAAAAAAAAGACCGTAATATTCTACAGCTTTAAAGATCTTTTCATGCATATGTTAAATGCTTATATAATTAGTACTGAGCAAACCAGAAAGCAACATTCGTTATTATACTATGAAAATACAGTGCTCCAGCTCCAAATTTCACAATATTGTCAGAGTTGGTTTGCTTTATGGTGGCACTTTATTAGCTCAAATAAGAACATGACATTCCCTAAAGACAGCATCTGGCCACTAATGTATGAACAATATGTATCCTTCGACATAAATGATGCTATTATAGGAATCTTGTCTATATTATTTTAAAATTCTTTTAAGAAGATCAATTCAAACAAATCTGTCTGCATTTGTAATAAATTGTCAGACTCAAGCAATTTAAATGTCACTGGCTACTAAAAGCAAAACTCGCAGGTCTGCCTTGCTCCAGGATTTAACTCCACAAGGATCAGGAGTTATGCATGCTGGAGGGAGTGGAAAGTGGTAAATCCCACGGTCATAGGTAAGATTTATATGGGAAAAGAGATGCAACTTTACAACAAAAACCCTGCAAAACAAACCAAAGAGTTTAAATCCTGGAGCTTGGTGTTTAGCTTTGTTGAATTATTTTGCAGTGTTTTCTGAAAACTCTATAAAAAGATTAAATTACATTCTTCCAGGTAATTTATATTATTAATAACACATTAAAAATATGAGGTGTTCATGATACGGAACATTTAGAGCATTTAACTAGAAATAGTGTAGAGGAAAAGAAAACAATCACAATTTCCCTGAACAGCATCTTCTGCAGAGCTGACTACAGACATGTCTCTGGTTCACAACCAGGTCCCAGTCCCAGCTCTCCAGAGCTGCAAGGACAGAGGGACATTTCACTACACAGCCAGTTCATACCTCTGCATCCACAGGTATTTTGGCCTCTCCAAGGTATCAAACGGCAGCTCACTGCCCTGAGGTGTGCAAAATCTCCCTGTGATGGTTGTTTGAAGCAGGAGTGGAGTGGGAGACCTGCCACTAGTTTTCCCTGAATACCTCTTTAGAGGTAACACAGTTCCCATGAAAAGGAAAGCTGTATGTTTCAGGGCAATCACATTTGGGCAGTCCCAAATGTGACTGGCTTTTGGAGGAGCTCAGCAAGCTGGAGTCTGGCACTGTAGGGGCTCAGTTTGGCTGAGGGATGGTAAAGCACCATGCAAATGAACTCTACAGTTTTACTGATTTAAGGCACAGATAAGGGCCTTGGGTGTTTCTTCTCCAGTTTTCCTGCTGTTTCTTGTTTCACTGGAAACAAAAAATGGAATCGAGGTTTCCCTTAATATAATTTACTGAGTAAATACTGAAATTGGAGAGTTCCTCAGTCTTTGTCCTATTCTATCCAGCACATCAATGGCTACAAGAAGTAGAAATCACTTCCTTTTGCAAAAGGAGCCCAAAGACGGGTCCCTCAGTAAGATCTGGTTGCTTCTGCACCTCTGAAGCCAAGGGGAAGCTTTTCCATTGATCAGTGCAGCATCAGGCCCATTCTCATTTGCAACATTGATCTGCTCTCAAATATAACTAAAAGACAAAAGTGTTAATAAGAACAACTGCTCAAAGATGCTGTCTTTAAAGAAAATATTGATGCTTATATAACTTTGGCAGCCAGCAGATGTCAATCTTAATTTTTTTCCTTCTTATTTTAAATATTTCCCTGGTTAAGTTACTATACATCAGAATATTCTGCTAAGATAGCTGGAGCACTGACAGTTACATGAAACGTATACGATATACTTATCAAACATTTCATCCAACATCATGTAAAGCTCATACATATTTATAGTTTCCATGCAAAATGTTATGCAACAACAATGTTATTTTGTGCTGACGTTGATATTTGAAAATGTTGCATATGTCAGACATTGCTAGACAAAAAAATGTGGACATTTTGAAATAAATGCTACCTCTAAATCTCTAAAACCTACCACGTCGCGCTAGGTGTTTTGTATAAAGCTGCGTATGAGGACTAGATTTCTACTGCTACACAAGCGGCTGCTAGACTAGAAAACCACTGAATAAAAGAAAGGAAGACTATTACAGTACTTGGCGGCTGTTTGGCCATGCCTTTGAGCATATGATCTATCATGTTAGTCTGCGTTTGAGGAGATGATGGTGGCCCAGCCGGCGGCTTAGGCTTGGGCGGACGGGCTGGTTGTGCATGACGGAGAGAGACACCAAAAGTAAAGAGACAAATGACTTCATACACAGTGACAAAAAGATGGATATTTCAAAAGGAACATAAGCAGAAATGATCAAATACAAATGGAATAAGCTGCTGGGTTTTTGCTTATCGGTATTTGAGGTACTACACGGTCATGACACCATTTGACAACACATATTCTAGAAGTCAGCAGATTCGAACATCCTACGGTACCGTGCAATCAGAAAGCTAAAAATCCAATGCAAGCATATAACTGCATTTTGTGCAGTCACATGAGGAGACTGAGATGGGTTAATTCTGTTAAGACTCTGGAATTCAGAAAAGGTGAACTAAAAAACACGACTTGAAGTCAGCTCCCCAATGCTTAGGCACGTTTAGCAATAGAATAATGAGCCATAGGAATTAATTGCTTTGCAAATATCAATTACACATTTTAGAATTAAACGTCACTGTTGGTTAAAGGGAGCTATAAAATATTCTTGTGCAATTTAAACATGTAAAAAAATCTGTCACTTAAAAATGTGTGGTTCCTGATCGTTTCCAGCTCATTTAATTATTTTCAACTTGGAATTCTAGTGGCTTTTATATTCTGGGTTGAATCATATATAAAAACTTGCCAGCTCTATCAAATATGTTACTTGCTATTCCAAATGTTAGAATACTGCAATCAGGACTTGACCCATCTGTCATATAGTTTACAATATCAGCATAGGAAAAATTCAAAGAAAATAGCCTTTCCTTTTACATACACCCAGAGAATAAATTATATACTGTGAATATATTAACACAATAGTTTCTATTCCTTTTAATAACAGTTTTTAGCAGCACTGTGACTATTTTTAATCATGTCATTTTCAAGGAATCTGGCATATTTATCTGGACATTCTATTGCCAAAAGTCCTTGCCATTTTGCTTGCATTTTCCAGTGGGGGAAAAAAATCAGTTGGCTTGTGCAAAGAAGATTTCTGATTGCTTTTATTTCTCACAGAACTACAACACTTATCGAAGTATAATAAAGAATATTCAAGTAAACCATTAGAGTGTGAGTTAGGTTGGTGCCCCTCTCCATACACAGGGATAGATAAACACACATACATAAAAAAATACACACATGTGCACACTTGCACACACACACACGCATTTTTAGTCTTTTAAGCTGTGTAATGATTAATTCAGACTCTCCTATTCAAGCTACTGGCTTTCTTTCTTTTCCTTGTTTTCTTACAAGAGGAAAAGCAAATCTATTCATTCATCTCTGGACTAATCCTGATCTTTGTTCAATGTTTACCAAGGGTGACTTTGTCCCAGAAACAAACCTCTCAGCCTCAAGTGACAAAAATAACTGCTTTTTGGGCATTGGCCTAATGACTTTCACTCTACTTTAAAACATAAGCAAGAATTCTATTTGGCTACTCACTGATGGCTCCTGAGCTTGACATGTAGGAAGAATATTTTACTGCCCATCACTATGGAGGGCAGTTTGGGCCAAGGTCCCTGGATGGCAAGGGATGGTGGGGAGAGGAAATTGCGCATCTTCTCCCACCCACATCTGACAACCACAGTGTGGGAACCCCTCACCAACCAGAGGAGTCTGTTGGATGGCAAAGTTGGAGGTGTCAAAGCCAGAGAGCTTTTCCTAAGAGTGCCAAAGCCAAGGTGAAAATGCATCTGAGTTGCACCCTATCGCACACCTCAGCACTGCAGCCCTCAGGCATCCTTAAATGTGGAGTCCAGCCCCTGCATCCCTAAAAGCTACCCATCCAAAAATAGCTCTTAGGCTTCACAGACATCCAGACTCCAGAGTGCTGAACGGGCCTGATTAGCACAAGTGTTTTCTGTCCTAGGGAAAAGTCATTAATAGAGAAGGAGGAGGAGGAAAAGGCAAGAGATGCAGCAGCATCTTCACGAGTCGCTAGTGCAGCGCGTTCAGAACAGCTTGGAGGAGGCTCCCGCTGTGCAGTTGTCAGCACAGTGCCCCGGGGTGGCTCTCACTTCTCAGGGGGGCCTGTGAGAGACCCCTCCAGCACCTTACCCTGCTCCTGGCATCCCCCACCACCACCCGCTCTTGGAAACAAGCTCCTACAAGTCATTGGAGCAGGAGAAGCAACAAACTCTTGATATAATTCTGATCTGGCCCAATCTGCACAAATATTCAGCTCTTTCATATGTTTGAGTTTTTCAGACCCAAATTCAAGGCTCCTGCATAATGGCTGCAGAATAACCTGGAGCTGTTCCTGGGGCACTGAACACCCATGAGCCCCAACTCGAGCTTTTCTTTGTTGTCTCTTTATTGCAAGAAAATTCAAAAGATTAAGGTTTGGTTAAGGAAAGGGACTAATTTCCTCTGTAAATTTAAATAGAAATGGGGTTGTGACAGCCATGCCCTATGAGGCTCTAGAGTTTACATGCTTCTCTGGGTCCAGGTCCCTTTCAGGGGTGGTTCAGTTCCCACTCAGAGCGAGGGAGATGTGAGAGACTGGAC
Organism: Petroica traversi; assembly: GCA_025920805.1. NCBI lineage: Eukaryota > Metazoa > Chordata > Aves > Passeriformes > Petroicidae > Petroica > Petroica traversi. The sequence goes on along the minus strand of JAHLSL010000043.1, from coordinate 7,136,615 downwards.
GGGTTTTATGGCACTTGCTAGCGATCAGCTGCAGCGTGTGGCAGGTTTTGTTTCACTTCGGCTTTTCTTTTTCCCTGTCCTTTTTCTCTCTGACCCCTCGCTACAGCCAATTTAGTATCAGAAATTTTCTTGTACTTGCTGCTCATGTGTGTCAGATGAGTAATATTTAAACACCTTCATCACTGAAATCAGCGCCAGGAGCAGCTTCTTACTGCCTGACAAAGTGTTTTCCTGGACAAACTTCTTCTAAAGGTTTTTATGCTTCTGCATGATATTGGCACATAAAATACTTGCAGTAGCTCAAATTACTCGGAAAAATTCTGGATTTGAGCTTGCAGTGAGCTTCAGCCTGCAATAACAGGTATGTTGATAAATCTATGCTACTTTGGGTATAGATATTGCACACAATTCATTGTGTGTGACTCTTCACATACCCGAAGATTTTCAAACTATGTATTCTCCCTGAGGACCATAATTTCTGCTACATGGGTTACTAAGATGTGAGCAACATTAAGAATTACACTTGCAATAGAAGAATATTACTGGCTTTTCATATTTATTAAAAGTGTAGCCACTGATTCAAGGATTTCCTTGTAATAATTAAAAATATATGACCCTTGCCAAAGGCTTTAGCATCTGTGTGTTATGTGTGCATTCATTTGTGAGCCAATCATCAAAAAGATACAAAAAACTGCTGTTCTCAAGACAAATATAAAGCATTATGGACTTAGCCCAAAGACAAGGCAGAGAACCCTTTTATTATACTCGTGAAATTAATTTGCATGTATCTGAAAGGGATTTCAGTGACGATATTTTTTTCTCTCAAAAGAAGATGTTTTCTCTTAAAGGAAAGAAAAAAAATAGAAAGGAAGGTTTTTAAAGTCAGAAAGAGATGCCAATTCACCTCAAAAACTCAGCATACTGAAGAGAGAACTGCTCTCCTGATTTTTTAGTAATTATTGAGCCTAGTGAAGAATTTGTGCCTATCTGAATTGTGTCTCATGCCCCAGGCAGTGAGTTGCTCTGCAGTTGGTGAGAGACTCATAGAAAGATAATGTCAAAATGCAGATCTCTGGATTTCTGAAGCTCTTGCAATAACTTTGTACTGCTTTAGACACTGCCTTTGAAAGGGCAAGAGGAAATCTTGAAAGCGGCATAACAATTCTTTGTTAAACACAGCCAAATGCCACTTCAAGGAATGAAACAAATAAAGTAGCATTTCAGCACACATGGATACAGGTTATAGTTATCCTGAGTGGAAGTGTAGGATTTATTAATGCCTCCAGCCTCCACTCCTGCACACAGAGATGGATGTTTTCATATATTTTACATTTGTATTTACTCCAAGAATGCACTTTAATATTTTTTAAGCTTTGTGGTTTATCACAAATGCTGCAGTGATTGCCCAGCAGGGGTTGGACCTCTCCTTGCCTCAGGTCCATTGTCAGGCAGCTCAGCTCCTCAGCTGAGTTACGGATATGTGCACCAAGCTTCCCAGGCTGAGATCCAGAAATAGGGAAGGCGAGTGACGTAAAGTGAGCATGGGACTGCGACAAGGGCCAGTACGAATGCCTTGGAAAATGCCACTGCTTCTTAACAACCTGCTGTGTTGCTCTAGTGTAAAGCCAACCTCTCCTGCACCCGCTCCCTTGGTGGAGGAGCCTTCCACGCCTGCTGGGGCGAGTGTACGCTCAAGATGCTCCCTGGCTGGTGCCAGCGAGGGCTGACGCAGCCCAAGCTGCCGTGCTCAGTCCCTCTCCTGTGGCTGCACCCGGGTCCCCAGCCTGACACAGGCACCTGACACAGGCACTGCAGCTGCCCCTCGCTGCTCCGTGGGCAGCACTGACCCCTGAACTGACCGGGTTCCAGCTTCACACCCACCTGGCATCACCACTGGGTGTGTTTTCAAGTGAGGTCAAGCTTCCCTGGGAGCCCATCCAGGGAGGACACGGTGTGCCAGCCGAGCAGCACAGGGAAATATGGTGCCTTGGGAGCCTCCTTCCCTGCACAGGGTATGAGTGCCTGGCACAGGAAAAATCTGATATTTTTGGATAGCCCAAGAGTAGGTGATTTGCCTTGGTGACAGAGCAGTAGGACTTCAGTGGGTCCCTCTGCTCTCCAGCTACTTTCCATGACACGTCCCACTGCTCTGACACCCACACCCTGGCACTAAGCACTGAGGTGAGACCTGTCTCCATCTCCCTGCCTCCTTCACTGCTCATCTCTGTGCAGAAACTCTCCTTACAGAAAACAAACTCAAATTGCAGTATGAGAATTACTCAGTCTGAAAACTGAAAAAATCCCTCCAGACTTACACCAAACACAATCAGTTGTCAAACTGACAGCTATTGCCTTGGCTGGCACCACCTCTGAGCTGCCTGTACCCAACTCCAGCAGTGCAAGGTGGCACCTGTGCTCATGGTATCTCTGTGCATAAGGGATGAAGTTACTATTTTCTAAAATAATTATGTATTCCTGACTTACATAAGCAAACATTTATTAAAAGGTTACAATTATTAATCTAAGTGTTAATAGCTTTGTCTTATTAATAATTAAAGTAATTTATTTTTTATTCTTTTAGCACAGTTTCCTGTTTAATGTACTATTTCAATATTTTAATGCAAGGCAAGAGGCTACACACTTCTCAGGAGAAAGGACAGTCAAAGGGTAACATCTGTGTTTAAGAAGTTGTTTTCAGCGTCTTATTTTTATTCTTGCTTCTGGCAAAATAAAAAAGTCAGGCCAAACCTCAGTCACTTTTGACTCCACTTAAGCTGAGGAACCAGTTTCAAGTGAGTCCTGCTGACCTTGCCTGAAAATTTTTTATTTAAAACAAAGGGAGATTTGTGGGCACAAAGCAGTGGAGCCACAACTCTCTGTGCCCTTTCACTTGCTCCAAGCATTGAGAAGAAGCAGGTTATTTTTAAACAAGCTAGGCCACAGGAATGTCCTTCTGAATTTCTAAACTGCAAGCATGTGACAGGTTGTTGCAGCAAACACAATGCTCCATGCAGTTAATTGTGATTAATGTACAACAGACTCTGCTCACTCTATTCATTACCATTATTAATGGTAATAATTGGGACTGTTCTATTTACTTTTGTTTATTTGCACCTTTCATAGATGTAAGGAAAATTTTTTCTCTATTTTCTAAATACTGATTTTTATTTACAATCAAGAATTTTAATTTTACTATGATGCAATAGATTATGGGCCAAATTTGAGCTGAGAAAGTCTGGGGAAGCCAAAACCTGGCCCAGCCTCTTGTACTGCTCTTGTAAAGCAATTTCTCTGTGTAAACAGAGCTGAAATCAACCAAAACTTTTTTTTTTTCCCCCCACAAAACAGAACAATCTACTCACAAAAAGAACAGTTCAGGTTTCAAGGACTTTTCAACTAGGACTCTGGGATACAACAGAAACGAGAAGAGGGGCTGCAGAGCTCCACCATCCCTTCTGCAGAGATGTGCACTTAAGCTGAGCCTTTGCCTTGTTACATGTCACCACAGGTTATAAACGAGAGACAAACACAACTTCTGTCCCACCAGATTGTTTGTTACACATTAACAAATAAATAGAAATAAAGAAATAAAGAAAAACCCAGTCCTCCCATTAGGGCAGAAAACAGAAGGTATGAAAACCAAAAATGAACGTTAGTTTACTTATAAATGTGCTTGTTAGGTGTGGAAAATTAATGGCCAAATCACCAACATTTTTTTCACCCAAAATGAGCTGCAGTTCTTTTGAAAAACAAGAAACCTTCTCTTGACAAAGACTATATTCTCCTCTACAACTATCTCCTAAGAAGGTAATACATCTCTACAGGGTATTTTTAATCTACACTCTATTCTATGAAAGGAGGAAAAGGAGATTTTGTAGACAGCACAAATTAACTCCTTAAGTATCAATGCATCTCCATTTTCAGCCTGAAGGAGTACATATCTTAAGGAGCTATGAAAATAGAAAACAAAATAAATATAACTCAACAGTCCTAACAATTTATAATGCATATACAATTGTTCACCTGCGTCCTTTTGATTCTCTATATGAAAGAGAGAAAGCAACAAGGAGAGAAAAGAGAGAAACAAGAACAGATATGCAGGATTAATGAGCAAGTGGACCGCACAGCCCCCCAGTTATGCGTGATATATGACATTTGAAAAAAAGAGAAGTCGCCCCGTCTCGCCCCCCGCCCCCCCGAGCGTGGGGTTACCAAAGGAAGCTCCTTTCACGGAGGTGAAAACGCTGCACAAATAGAAAACCAGAGAGGGAGAGCTCTGAGGACACAGAGGGGGTCTCCGAGTGACAGCAGGGTGGGGTGTCCCCTCCAGAGCTCGGTGCAAAGGAGTAAGTAAAAAACTGAGGAGGAGAGCAAGTAGAGTGCATCCTTTCGCTGAGAGCTAACAGACAGGAGACATTAAGATCTGATGTACAGAGAAAGGACAGCCTTATACGATCTTATACACAGGATTGGGTAAAGATCTTATACGCAGGCAAAGGGATGGCTTTTTCCAAGTGTCCTTTATCTGACCTCTAGCTCACTTCTCCACGGTGTAGCTGCTACCTTTTGATTGTGTACCAGTGACAAGCACTTCACAAACTGGGGTTACACAGAAGCAAAGTAAAAATGCATTCAGGTCACGGACATAAAGAAGAACTGAAAAAACTTACAGACAGTCTGAGTTTGTCACAAACAGATGGGTTAATTGTCTAACCTGGTTTAGGCTGATAGAAAGTGACTGGACTTCTCACACTGGGTTTCACAGACAGAAGCAACAGACAAGCCAATGCTAAAAGACTTGAAGCAAGGAGAGTGAGTTGGTTTGGATCTGGACTTTCTTGAGGTAATGAGAACAGAGAAAGTGAGGACAGCATGGAGAGGAGGGTGGTAGGTACTCACGAATGGTTAAATCCATCACTTGAGAGGCCAAGCAGAAGACAGGATGCTCATACATTTCTCTCTTTTTCCCTATAAAAGAGGATTTGGGCATGCAAGAGGCTTAGGTCAGAGGTAAAGAGGTTATAGGCTATAGGTCAGAGGAAAACTTCATATCAGGTTAAAAGGAAAGCCACAGAGTATTTTGGGATACACACAGGATAAAAAGAAGAAAAAAGAAAAAAAAAGGAAAAAAAAAGGAGGGTTAAAATTTGAGATCTACTGGATTAACCATTCAGCATGCCCATGAGTCACAAGAGAGGCTGTGACCATGACTCTAGAGGTTTGCTCTGAACTGTTTGCAAGAATATAATGATCAAAACATCATGAGTAGAGGGAAATAGAATTTCATTGGTTTAAGGCTCCGAGATACTAAGGATTTCAGCCTTCAGTATCTAAGGCTTTCACAGGTATTTCTTCATAAGCATAGCCTCAAGCACTGTTGCCACTGATTTGGTTCTGCATTTCTGACAAAAGTGCCTTAAACATGTGGCTATTTAAATGTCATTCAAAAGCAAGATTTCAAAGCCATATCTGGCGCACAGGAACGAGTCTCACCAAGGTAAACTTGTCATTTGCTCTTCTAAAGAAGTATTTGAATATACAGTGGACTATGCTCATGAGAGAAAACCTGATGCATGCAGCTGGCGGATGTTGGGTTGTTCAAATTAACAATCCCAGCATGCTTGGAAATTGGTGTTACAACCACTTTTGTAGAAATAGCATCAAAAAGTGGCTGTGGCCAATCACAGATAAAGGAGGAGAAAAGCAGAAGAGAGCAGATAGTGTGGAATGAACTATTTCTCTGAAAAAGGCAGCTGGAAAAAAAATAGGTTTGTTGCTTCAAAGTATTCCCAGACCTAAAAGTCACAGTGCAAAAAGAGGGCAGATAATTAACACAACCAAGAAGAATTGAGGCACAAAAGGAAAAGTACACACTAACTGTTCTACTTTGGAAATGAATGCATTTTTACTTACAGATCATAAAGTTTGTTTTTGCATAGATTTATCTGAAAGAAGAGAGCAAATCTTACCAACGAGTTAGTGATATTTATACAGAGAACCTAAGGGAGCCAGCCCTGGGTAGAAGCATCCATCAACAGAAAAGCTGTTTTTGATTCTCATTCCTTCTCCATCCTTCTCAAGTATATTTAAACATTGCATTTTACAGAATACACCAATTAAAGTATCCTCTGAAGTTGAGTACTTCGATAAATTGCCTGATAATACAGTGCTTATGAAACCTTCGTTCCTTCTTTATTTTTGTCACTCATTACCAAGTCAAGAGTTGATAAACATCCTTTTAGTGCCCAATTCTTAAGTGTTTCTCACTGGATGCATAACAATGAATTCATTACCACTGGTACACAATTTGCATCATTAGACAGAAAAAAAATGGAAAAAGAGAGGACATGTCATGTACAGAACCTGGACAATTTGCCATATAATAACAACCCAATTTTTCATGTAAACAAGAACTAAGAACAAATCAGAGGGAGTTTTAGTTTGGGGTTTTTTTTTTCCTCCTCTCAATATTGTCCTATATGCATACAACAATAATCTTGGCTGTGGGAAAGCTTCACATCACACAAGACAGAAACCCAGAGTCTAGAGCAGAACATACCATTCACCTGGAACACACAGGTTTAAGTAATTGGGAACTTGGAAAAAGTTGAGTGGGAGTTTCAAGTTGGGAATAGCAGCCAACAAGGTACCAACATAAACTGATAACATATAAAGAACGACTGACTCATAGAGTTTCAGTAACACATATCCTCCAGCAAACTTTAAAATGTCTTTTTGATGGCTACATGTGTCTCTGGTCACTGGTTATTATTCTCCCATAACTTAAAAGGTCAAAAATATCAGCTTTGCCAGATTTAGAGTGACAAGAAAGAAATCCGATGCAAGTACAGGATCACTGATCAATGACTGCAATGCAAACTGCAAACACAATGAAACACACCCAGAAAAAAAGACATTTTAAATTGTCTAGAAATGATTAAACATAGATTAAACAGTTTTTCAGCTTTTTATTTTTCATTTCTCTCCTAACGTGTCACAAGCAATTAGTTGCACTATACCTTCAGCTGTAAAAATGACATCCCAAGTATTTATCAATTTCTTTTTTAAAACCACAACGTGAGCCTGAATACCACACCACTGGCCAAATGCACTAACAATCAAAGGAAAAAAAGAGCTACCGTTCTTTTTAACTGTTTCCTCTCTCTTTTCCAGAAAAAGAAACATTTTGCATAGCTTCCATTCTTAACTGCTTCAGAAGCCAACACCACAAAAATGATTCTGAATCACAGCAGTTTTATCAACAAGAGAATAAATAGCAAATGAGATTCTTTTAAAGAGCTCCCAGCCACCAAAGTTGCTGCCTAGAAACATAAGAAAAAATTGTAATTTCACAAAGAAAGAGCCTTACCTTCAATTTTGGCATACTCTGATAGTCGAGTATAATTGACTAGAGCTGCTTGCTCCAAGCATTTACGGATGACTGTTTTTACCTCCTCTTGAGGGACCGGAGTAACTATGTCCTTCATCAGAACCTTGACACAAGAAAATCTGATTTGTTGTGGCATCGGGCACACAGAACTGCTTTTCTCCAAGCCCAGCACAAACATCCATTCCTATGCTTGTGCTGTGTGGCTCTCAGGGCATGTGTACAATCCCCAGGACTCACTACACGGTCACCTTGGCCAGCCTAAGACATGGGACCTACCCCTGCTATATTATTGCCCTTCTGTATCTACACCCTGCGGCATGCCCTGAAATCCATGATGATTTTTAGGGTATGACAATTGAGAGTATCCCAGCTTGTCCAGTGCCAGGTAATGTTTTGCCCTACCCAGGCTCTACTGACTGACTTGGGTTTGGGTCTGGACTTGGCCATACTACAGGTTAGCAGAAGTGGGAAGGATGTTGGAGCAGCAGGAATGCTGGAATGGGAATGGGGAGGATGGGAATATCACCAGGCAGCATCCACGCATTCCTGACAAGGGTCTGTGGTGTGGATCTTTGCCAGGCAGATCCTTCACCCTTACCTGTCCACAAAGACACAGGCTGTGCTGCCTTCAGTGGTCAGGCTACACATCTGCCTCTCAGCTGAGGCAGAAGACACCAGTCCCACCTAAGCCCCTCACTTCAGCGTAACCTATCATTAATTACATGTCCCATGCAAAGCCAACGGCTCCTCAAGCCTTTTGAGATGGAAGGACACATGAAAACAGGTCATTTTAATGACTCTCTGCTATTTCTGTGCTTACCCTTTCCAGCAGCGACAGAGTGGCTTTCAGTGCACCCTCTGGACGGCCAAATGGAAAGCAGTACCTAGAAAAAGCACATCATCTTAGCATGAGACCAAGTGCACATGAACAAGCCTTTCCTGTGCTACAAGGATGCTTCCCTAAATATGTCCAAGCAATTCTCTAGTCTCTCTGCCTGGAATGAGCAGTCTTTCTATGGGGTAACTTTCTCAAAGGGTTTGTTGGTGTAGACACTAAGGCAGCAAAACAGAATTTGGGTTAGTAACAAGCTGATAGTTTTAGCAGTTTCTTAAATCTGGGTGTCACCTGGAGAGTTTTTAGATCTCGTTGGGAGAGATAATACCATCTTCTTCTAAAAATGGGGGAAAAGCTTCTCTGGAAAGGACATTTACTTTCAGATGGAGACTGACAATGCACCAGGGTGTAGGTAATGCACATCGCCTGACTGTGTGTCAATGTGCACAGCCTGCCTGACCTGACCAGTGTTCTCGGGGCCATTCATCCCTTTTTTGGGGGTGTGTCAAACCTTTCCATACTGTGACATCCCTGCAGAAAGCCCTGCCTGCCAATACTAGGCAGAAGGTTAATGGGTAAAAACTGAGCAGATAGGAACAGATAAATAAGAGAATAAGGAATTGTTTGTTGTTATATTTTAGAAAAAAATCACAGCTTTACCATGCCTATGGGAGCGAGATGGTTTGAAATATCCTTTAAAGGATATATATTTAAAATCACACGCCAGCTATAAACATGCTTCACTGCCCTGTGTAGGTCTGTGTCACTTATGCAAAATTCCTGTATGCATTCAAAACCTGCCTTTTGGCTTTGCCGCTTATAGGAGGGAGCTGTGAGGAAATCATTCCTGTCGCATACAGCCTGGGCTCTGTGCCTTTACCTGAAATGTGTGATCTGATTCTCCAGCAGCACACGAAGCCGCTCCTTGATCTCTTCAAAACGCTCTTTCTCGTCCACGGTCACAGTTCCTATGCCGTCAGGCCTGCAGAAGAAATGCCACAATGACTCAGACTCCACCTCAGCACCCTGGTACCTTGTCCCACAGCACACTGCCTTTCCAAAAGGACCTTCACCAACTGTGAGACCTGGGAAAGAGGATGTGCCGATGGGGGTCTGCAGTAGCACTGCTGCCAAAGTGTCAAAAAGAAACAAATAAACAAGTATCCTCTCTCATACTGATAATCTAGATGTGGACACCCCCCTCCCTCCCTTATTTTCATTATTAAAGAAATTGGAAAAAGCAGATTTCCCTCTAAATGCAGGTATATGCAGGGAGCGTAATGCCAGCTCTCACGTCAGGATTGAGCCTGTCGCAGGCAAAACAGGGACTGAATTTTTTTCCAGAAAAATTCAGCTGCTAATTTAACGCAATTCACAGTATAAAGGAATATCAATGTTATATACAGAATTATATTCTGTATATATAAACAGAATATAAAATTCTGCACTCCTTCCTAGCTGCTGAATCACCCCATTATAGAGATTTTTGAAGTGAACCATCTTCAATACATTCTGCCGAAATGTGCCTGAAGTGTGACATGCATTTTGCATTGAAAATGCAATGCCTCTTTGGTCATTTAATTTTAATTTATAGAAACAAACACATTATGCAATTTATCACAAATTTTCTCAGACTACTCCTCTATTTGAGGAGTGCACAGGAGTGTGTTGTGAGACACCCAGGTCCTGCTGCCTTGGCGTATTTCTCATCTTTCACAGAGCACAGTGTGCAGACAATCCCTGCTGAGGCTCTTCCTGGGGCTGGATAATGCCGTGATCCCTGTGCTCTTCCATCCCATTCCCCTGCTGATGCCAACCCACCCAAGAGCTGAAAGCAGCAATCCCCTCTTTCTCCCCACACCCACACGGCAGAATCCGCATCCCAGGCAAGAGGAGAGAGTGAGCCTAACCCATCCATCCCCCGAAGGGACCGGCCAGGCACACAATTGTTGGCACTACTTCCATTGCTGGAGAGCAAAGTCTGTGAATTTGTGTACTCCTGGGCAACTCTGCTGGCACAGGCAACCTTTAGGTAACGTAAGACATCTTAAAATTGAACAAATGTTCTTACTTAAAGGCCTCCCCCAGCGTTCAGCTTAAGCTGCATAAATCCGCAGTACTAGACTGGTTTGGCTTTACAAAAGACTTGGCAAGGGATTACAAAGCTTCTAATGAACCTCCTGTCAGGGGTTAATTGGTTGGCTTTATTTTCCTCTTAAAGAATCAAAGGCCCTAAACTTAAAAAGAAAAAAAAATCTATAAAAAAATTAAAATCTATAAAATCTGTGCGATCACTTCTCCTCGACCTACATTTAGTAAGCTCTTAATATCATAAATATGAACTCTGATATTCCAACACAGGTGAATAAACCATTAAAACATTTGGGAAGAGGAGCTTGCAAACCGTACATGGTATTTACTGCAAAATTTTAAAGCTAAATATACATTAAATGAAACTTGCAACATGGACACAGAAAAAGACTTGAATACCAGGGCATGTATTTAAAGTTAAACAGCATTTAATCAGAATCTTTATTTGATTATTTGCCAAATTCAGTTGTGTATTAAGGAAAAAACAGGAAAAAAAGATTTAGGCTGAAACTTGGATAAAATGTCTCAGCTGGGGAACACATTCCATAAACAATTTTGGAAGTATGGATCTGGTCTCATTAGTAACTAATTAGTACTAGTTATTTTGAAGAAATGAGCAAGCCACAAAAAACCCAAATTAGATATTGAGCAAAAATTAATGTCTTAACATGCTTAATATAATTTATTCCAAAGTTCCATAAAATATTTAATATTCATATAGAGATGTCCATGCCTTTTGTGATGCTGTGCACCCCACAGTGCCTGGTTTGCTCCCAGGCAGAGAGAGATAATTCAAGTCAGACCACAATAAATGCTACATATTAAGGTGCAGGGTTGAAGCCCTCGTTTGACTTTTGGCATTCGGTCCTTGCCCTGTACCCACAGCAGCTCAGAGTGTCACTGGGTTAATTGTATCAGCACTGACAAATGAGGGAGGAAAATCTGCCTGCCCTGGCAGTGATTTGCTGTGGAACTGAAAATGGTCTGAAAATTGTGTTACCCTTTGCTGGGTCAATAACCTCAGCTGGTGAGATTTAATGGCAGGACCTGACAGTTCAGGCTGGGTCGCAGCCCTCTCACAAGAATCTCAGCTTCTCACTGTACTCAAAGCACTCACTGTGTAACAACTCGTGGTGGACACCCAGCATGGGCTGGCCTGACAGATCAGTTGTGTCCTGGCTGGGCAGTGGCAGCTCTGGAAGCATCACTGACCCACGCAAGGACAAAGGGTGGGCTCTCAAGAGAAAACCTCTGGCCAATGTGGCTTTTGCCCAAGATATAACATCTGAAGGGATGCCAACCAAACCTCTAAGTCACACACTCACAATGAAAGCTTAATCCTTTGGTCTTCCCCTTCCTTGGGGTCTGTGTGAGCCAGGAGGACACAAACGCAGTGGCTCCAGCCACCCTCCATGCAGGGTGTGAGCACATTGCTCTCATGTCTCATGCAAACTCGAGACAATCTACAGGTCAGCTGTAGCCATTTTTGGAGCAGTGTGGATGTCTGGAAGGGCCTGCCAAGCGAGAGCCATCACCACGGCAAGGACTCCCTTTCTCACCCAGCTGTGGACTATATTGCATCTGACATGATGAGCATCTCTTGAATCTACCTTTCAAATTTTCGGCAAACCATTTTCTCACTGTCCTTCACAAAGTTGACATTTTCGGCAGCATGATAGGAAAGATGTCATGTCGGCTGCTTTTCAAGTTGTTGTCACAGTGGTTAGCACCAGTTCTGTCATCTTTGCTTTCCTCACAATCCCCCATCTTGAGCCATGTCACAAATAATAATACTTCTGATGTTTTTGTCAAACTTCAAATACTATAACCCAGTTGCACATCTTTGGATTTATTAGTTATGTTAATCTTTGTTGCTCATCTTCCCAGAAGCTGAAGCTTTAGAAACTCATTAATTAGTGACAAATGCAGGATATAGATAGAACTAGAAAAACACTATCCAAACCCTTCCACTTAATTTATTAGCTCGATAATTTTGAAACCTAATTAAATATTCAAGTCAAATATACTTTGAAAATATAATCTTTCTGAGGGAACATATTTATTTTCCCTTTTGCAAGAACACAAAGGGTATATAGCTTAGCATCACTGTAATTTAAGATTCACTTCTGTGCTCTAGACAATTTCAGTACATGGCTGATGGGGCTGAAAAAAATCCCCAGGAGAAGCTCAAGCTGCACAGTTCATTCTGATGCTTATTGGCAACTTTGTTTTCAGCAAAGGTCTCCAGCTCAACTTTGGTACTAGTTATTTAATCTCATGGACAGAAGCACCAACTCCTCCAGTGAGCAGCATCTTTCAGAGCTGCAGGAACTGATGTTCTCACACACAATCCACAAACACATCACTATTGCACTGAAGCAGTGATGAGAAGTGAGGGGAGAGCAAAAGGGTGAAAAAGAAGTTTTGGATGCACATGGCATATACAAATGCATGAGGAACAAAATGGGTTTGGGTCCATGAATTCAGCTGGACAAAAAACATTAATGTCTCCATCTGTGTGGAGACACAATTCCATCTAATTGTCTACAGCTCCTGCTCACGGGTACTTGAGGTGTACGGCAGAAGCTGTGGGCAGAGAGGGAAGCAGAAGGGCAAAAAAGGCAAGAAAAATAACTAACGAGATTTTTAATTATAAGTAAACAAGTTTCAGATCACTCCTTCTGCTGCAGATTCACTGTGTTGGCTCTAAACTAGTAAATTCCCACTGTAAATATTTCATATGAAAAGTTTTAAATGCCACTTTCCTAATCCCCCCATGTTTTTAAGTTTTAAGCCACAAAAACAACAACATCAACAAAGCAGGTGGTGAAATTAAAAAAAAAGGGTTGCGATTTAAACAGCAAAAATGATAGTCCTTGTTTAGCTTAGATGGTTTGTGCAAATTCTGGGGTTAATTATAAATTATAATTAGGACCTGTGATCCTAAGGCCACTGCTTTATTCTACAAGTCCCGCCTCCCCCCATGCCCTTTTCTAATTATACCCGCTGCCCCCAGGGCTAGTTATGCTGCTAAAACAAATATATCAAAATGATTTTTTAACAAAGACTAATATATGAAGCAATAGCATGCATTTGTATGCAATTATAAATATACAGTATAGCTCCAGCGCGTTAATCTCTTTGACATAAGCCTCCATGAAATACCACATCGGCTTCTAAATGAAAAGACATATCATCTTTTACACCTTTTATGTTTAACTTGTCTACACTTTTTTTTTAACTGGGGAAAATATTGCTTACACGTAGCAAACAGATCTTTGCACGCACTGTGAGCCCTGGCATGCAGAGCCAAGGGAAAAAAAACAATGTCAAAAACTGATGCAAATAATTTGATTTTTTAAGTAACAACTCAAATATAAAACACGTGCTGCCTTCAGCTCCCTTGCTGGTTGCCAGGTGCAGCACATATGAGCTATACAGTAAACATCGATGATTAGTGCCTTGGACGGCATGTGTCAGGAGAGGCTTGTGCAGGATCCCTCGCAGCAAGAGTTGCCTGCGCAGTCCCACTGGTTGCACGAGGATGGGCTCTGGGGGTGTGGGCAGGATCAGGGCTGCCTCTCACATCTCCCCAGCAGAACAGACCTGAAAGAGTCGACCTGCCTACACCCCTGGGGAAAAAGTGTATTCAGCAAGCATCGATTTTCTCCAACTTGCCTTTCTTCTGGGGACTCACACCGTGCAGGAAACGTCAGTGAGAAGCCCTTTGTTCAACCCAGCGCTGCTCCAGCCGCCCATGAGGTGCTGCTGAGCATGGGAGCCATTTAATCTCCCAACTCCTGCCTTCCCTATGCTCGGGCTCTCACCATTTAATCTCCCAGCTCCTGCCTTGCCTTCACTTGGGCTCACACCATTTAATCTCCCAACTCCTGCCTTCCCTTTGCTCGGGCTCTCACCATTCCCAACTCCTGCCTTCCTTTCACTCAGGCTCTCACCATTCCCAACTCCTGCCTTCTCTTCGCTTGGGCTCTCACTATTTAATCTCCCAGCTCCTGCCTTGCCTTTGCTCGGGCTCTCACTATTTAATCTCCCAGCTCCTGCTTTCCCTTCGCTCGGGCTCTCCCGCACGCTGCAGCCGAGCCAAGTCACAGCTCATTGATTCCCATGTGCGATCCGCACCCCTGACGCACCACACTGGCACCGGATGGTTTCTGAGCCCTGCCATCCCACACCCATTGTGATGAATCATGTCAGCCTCTTGCACTGAGCTGGTGACCTGCTGGTGGCTGGCAGCCCAGCCCTTCAGCACAGGCAGCACATCCCATCCGACAGACAGCGGGAGCACCTGCTGTGTCACCACGGGCTGATCACGGGGCTGGATGGGACATGGAGCTGGCACCTCACGACAGGGGACAGCATCACACCCTGCCAGATTGGACCTGCCTTACTGCAGCCAGGGCAGGGCATCTGAACGAGATGTGAAACTCAATACCAAGCTCTAGGGGAGCACACAAAGATATAATGATAAAGTATTCATGTATTTAATACTTAAGGGACAAAAATAATCCCGTATTTCTTTTGTTTCAAATAGCTGTGTGGAAATCTTTATGTGAAACAGACTGGATATGTACTTACAATACAGTGGAAAAAAATTGCAGGTATGTCATGTAGAGTTTTCAATTCCTGAAGGTTTATAACAATAGCTTGTTTCTGCTGGGTTAGAGTTGTAAAAACAGTAATGAAAGCTAATGTTAACATTAGCTAACAAAATAGCTTCTTCTTGAAAACAAGTTTGAGGCCATAAAATACAGTTTACAGAAGCAAGAATAGTCACTAATATACCTAATTAATTAACAGAGAGACTTGCAGCTGCTTGGACCCTAGGTAAATAGTCACTGAACAACTTGCAGAAAAATTATGGTGCTTGGTTATTAGACTGGAGGGAATTCAGTCCAGCATCCTGATTTTGATAAGCCCATTCTTCTAATATTTAGCACGCAAATGATCAATATTTAAGTCTGATTTTTAAAAGCTTGGGATTAACAAGCACAAACTAAGTTTTTCATGGTGCTAACTTTAAAATTTAAAAATAATGCTATTCTACGCCTAAATCAAGAAAATGCGTAAGTGAAACCAAGGCCATTCCTGAAAGCCACTTCTCTGCAAGGCGCAGGAACCACTGCTCAAGATTTAGGCACTAACTTTGGATCTAAAAAAGCTTAGCTGAACTTTCTGCCCCACACTGCTTCTCCCATGTGCAGACAGGGAAGCAATGAGGCTCCTCTAACACATCACTTCTCTGTGTGTCAAACACTGGCAGTACTGTCTCAGCCCTCTGACATGAGGACAGTGAAAACAGGGAGAGAGAAAGCAGGGAAAGACTTCTTGGCAGCCATTTAAATCCTTTCACAATTTTATCCCAAATCACAATGTCTTTTCAAAACCATTCCTGCTCTTGCCTTTGCTAGTCCTTCTCTGGAGGACTACTGAGCAAGAAAAGCAACATAGTGGTGGTACCAAAAGCAAAGAGACATCAATAAACATACAGCATGTGTTGTCAGATATCTGGATAATTCTGTGCCTTTATTACCTGGCACCTATATAAACACATCAGAAGCCACATATTTTCATAATGATAGGTTTTAACAAGAGACATCCTGTGACACCAAGTGGACAAAACTCCATTACCAACTAATGAGTGACCACAACAATTAAAAAGCATTGAGTTCCTCAGACTCAGTGAGAAGCAAGTACCTGAGGACAGTAAACCATGGAGATATTGCTCTTGCTGGTCCCTGCTTTCCTCACACCCTGAACCTGCATAGTCAGGTGTCTCAGGAGGTGAAACTTAGGGCAAGTAATTTACATTTAACTCCCTTTCTACTTGTGAAAAAGATGAAATTAAAAGAAAAATTACGTGGACTCTCATGCAAATAGCAGCGATTTTCAGCCTTGGTATGGAGAGATCATGTCAGGGGTTTGAATAAGACTCATGAGCCCACAGGAGGGGGAGACAAAACTCTGACATGTAAGGCAACAGGGCTCCAAACTGCCCACAAAACCCCATTTTGACCATTTCACCTGCTGCGGCCGCAGGGCCAGCTCCAAGCCAGAGCTGCATTTCCACCAGCAGCCTTCCTGCTCCCGTCCTGGCTGCGCTGCCGAGGCGGGAGCTGGACGGGCACGGAGGCATCGTCCCCACGCTGACACCTGTCATCCTGTCAGCCTTGACCTTCAGGCTGTCCTCAGCATCCGCACCACAGCCTGCCTGCACTTCCCGCTGACTGCGAGCGATTGTTGTCTCGCTGCCTGACCTTATGCAAACACGATACAAACAGACAGCCCACCTCAGCTCCATCACTGTCTGCTGCTAATACAGGAGATTGATAGCCACATGAAATTATCTCCCTGCTCGACCTTCATTACTGGCTGGCATATTCTGTCTGACAGCCAACCTCATCCTGGGGAAAGCTAAACCACCCATTCAGGGGTTTTTACTGTCTAAAAGTGAAGGAACTCTTCTTTGTGAAGAAAATCAACACTTTTCCAGATTCAATTGAAAAAGAAGCCTTTGTTAACCATAAAAATGTCTTGTTACTCAGTCTTTCCCAGACCACTGTGCCTCCCAACAAAAGTGCAGTGCATGGCTACTCCAAGACATTCTGTTGGGTGCTGTGCTGGGTCCTGGGGCAGGTGTGACACCTTGAAAAATTTTACATGGAAAGTTTCAGCTCTGCCATGAGCTGTAAAGTTTCCTGGGGAGAGCAGGGCCAGTCATAAGGCAACGAGCAATGTATGGACACAGCAGGTGGGAGGGAGGGACAGAGCTAAAGTGAGCGCAGCTTTACACACGTCGCAACTGCCAGTACGGACTGCATGGGTAAATACTGGCTTTCCACCGCTCTCTGCCAGCCAGCTCGCAAATGCATGATGCGTGTGGCCTCAACAGCTTTCTGAAAAGAAATCGTGACTCTTCTACTCAGATATTCAGATTTCTTAGAGTAGACTCGAAAGATATGGAGTCGTGTATTTCCCTGAGACCCCCTGTGGTCCTTCTGGTAGCAAAAGCCAGACGCTGCACCCCGCAGACTCCACGGCAAACTGTTGGGTGTTAACCAGAGCCTGCCCTTGGTGGGAACACGCAATGCTGCAGCCTTGCAGCTCCCACACAGAGCCTCCCTCAATCCCCAGGCAACAGAGAGATGGCACAGACCAAGAAGGAACATGAACCTTCAGTTTTCGGATGTGAAGTCAACTGTCAGCTAAAGACAGCTAAGCAAGGTCATAACAAGACACCTTATTCCTTTCTCGGAATATTTTAAATGAGTGACTGGAATAGCCTGTCCATGGCCAAACTGCCCCTCTGGCAATGCCCAGCAGGTCTCCTCACAGTGCAGCAGCCACACACAGCCCTGGACAGCTGTACAGCATGGGACTGGTTTGAAAGCATGACGTTTTCCTGAGCCCACAACTCTCCAGCCCCATGAAGAGGGAACTGAAGGTTGTGATCTTGGCCCACACCATCAGATACCTCCTGCCTCCAACCCTGATGACGAGGAAGCTTCAGCCCTGACTCTGCTGGACTCTTTCCAGAGATACATGGAGTAGCTGTGATGAGCATCCCACCTCCTATCTGTTATGGGCCAGACAGGCTTTGAGCCAGGTCCTGTTCCCACACCAGCTGCCTGCTGAGATGAGTCCTGCCTAGGACAAAGGGCAATGGGGCAGGCACTTCCACTGCCCAGTCCCATCCCATAAACACCATGCGAGCCATCTTCTAAACCCACACCTAAAAATCCAAGTCTCTGATCCCCTACTGGACTTGGGTGCCCAAATGCTATCCAGCTCCCAGGAGAGCGTATGACCTGAATGCCAGAGTCAGGTATTCCTGCACCGTGGGGATGCAACTGCCCAGTGTGCTCAGTGACTGAGGAGCCCTCTGCAACACACTCCTGTGCACTGCACACTTCCGCTTACCTTTTTGGCTCGGGATTCGGCTGGGTTTTGGACTCCTTCTTTTTTTTGGACTCCTTTTTGGAATCCTTTTTTGTCTCCGTTTCAGCGGCAGAGGCTTTGCCCCCCTCGCCGTCTGCACTTGGCTGTGACCCACCAAGTAATTCTGCCATGAGTTGGCTTGGGGGAGTGATTGAAATGCGGGGGGCAAGGCCGGCAGCAAAAGCGAAAGAAACAAGAAGAAAGCATGAAAAACCTCAAAATAAAACAAAAGGAAATTAAGCTGAAAGGAAACAACTGAAATCATATAACAATTGGCAAAGAAAGAACGAATGAGCAACGGAAAGTCAGAACTAAAAAGGAAACTATGAAAGCAAAACTTGGTTTCCATGACAAGATGTATGAAAGTAACCGCAAAAGCAAGCGACAGCCTTGCAATGTGAAACCTGGGCAATGTGTGTCGTAATTCAGGGTGGTATTTACCAGAGGGTATATGAAAACACCTAATTATTTTAAACATTCCTTTCTTCAGCAGCATATGTAGGATACAAAGTGATATCTCAAAGCATACAATATAAATTAACAGAAAAAAAGCAGAAAAAGAAGCTGCAATAGATGCTACAGCTGTCAACAAAATAAACAGAGAGGGTGGAAAAGCACAGCTCCAGTTCCTCCCATCAAAGGTTTGTCACATTTGAGAGTAAGAAACTGTCTTCTTTGGAAACTGAAATTGCTTTGTAACAGAGCAAGTTAAAATTTTCAGTAATGTCTAAGCAATTTCTGAACTGATTCACGCGGGCTTTAAATAAGACATGGGTGCCCAAGGGCTTAAAGCCCTTCTGAGCACTGAAGTTTGATACTGCTGAAAATTTCACTGCTACGACTTGTCAAATCCTCTTGCACAGCAATTAAATCAGCACAGTGTATCATTTACTTCTATTTATTCAACCCGTGACAGTCACAGGGATTGCAACTGTATCCTGTTCAGAACTGCATCTTAGCAAGTGCCTGGGCAAGTAAGTTAAAAACCTTCATTTCTGGATCCTCTATGTGCATTTTTACTGCTTACATTAAACAAGCAACGAAACAAACAAACAAACCGACTATGCCACTAGAAGTGCTGCTGCCAAACATCCACTGTGAAAACAAATTGGGGACTGTCGTGCATTATCCAAGGAAACCTGTATTTGACAAAGTCATCCCTTGTTGGCAGGGCACTGCTAGCCAAGAAGAATTCCTTACCTGTTGCCATGAACATGTGATGCACAAAAGGCAAAGCTGTAGTGAAGTAAGGTGGGGTCAATCATAGCTCCGTTTTCTGCGCGCTCTAGCAAATCTCTGAGGTAGCAGAGATGTCTGTGACAGCCTCTCACTCCATTACGTGCACAATACTCATCTAGCACAAAGACCTGGCCAGGACTAAACCAGCCCTGTTTAGAAATAAAGAGACTTGATTTTAAATATAAGTTATTAAATACAAAAGCTATCAGATTTGGAGGTGTAGTGGTCAACTGCTCTAATAAAAAATACAAACCTAAGGCTACATTAAGGAAAAAGGAGAGAGGTCACTCAAACCATACAGTCTGTACATCATCACTCAAACACAGCATATACTCAGTGCAACTGTTAACAAAACCATATTATGCTACCATTAAAGGGAAATGTAATTTAAAATGCTGAAAAGTTAGGCCAGTTAATGGCAGTGAGTAGCAAAAAAAATACAAAGAAAAAAAAAAGACACCTTTAAGAGATGACAAGGTTTGGTTATTTAAACAGTGCAAAACAGTAGTCTTATTCTGGGGATGGAATTGTACATTTGGCCGGGAGCAGGAAGATTGACCTGGGTGAAGAGGACAGAGGATTACACTGAAAAATGACTTCTCTTGCATCTGGCAGGTAGGAATGTCCTGCAGATAGAGAAAGGCAATTCTGCAGAATAAGAAAGGGACATTTCCCAGGGTCCTTATTGCGTGCCACTGGTGACACACTGACATTGCCCAGCACCTTGGCACTGAAACAAGGGGAGCTCTGCTCAAGAGCAGGGTTCCTTTACACATCCAGGAACCTCAGACCGTTTCCATCAGTCCTGAGAGGCCAGTGACACAAGGTTTGTGGTCCAGACTCCCAAGGAGGACGCCTTTCCCTGCAAGAGGATGGGTCTGGTGAAGGTCCTGGGACAGCCGAAGTGGAGCGTGCCTCTGCCTTCAGGAAAGGGGCTAACGAGAACAAGAATAATCTCGTAGATTGCTTTTCAAAACGTTGCAAAATCGTCAATATTTACATGGAAATTTGGGTGCTAAACAATTGCTAAGACGCAGCTCTGGAATGCATCAAGCTGCAAAATCTTTCATCGTTTAATTGAAAAGTTCCTGCAGCGGGCGGGAGAGTAGTTGAGGCAGAGCACTGCCCCTATAGGCAACTTCTTTGCCACCCCATCTGTTACCCCAAATGCTACATCTTAGAAACAACACTGCTGTGAAAGATTAAAATATATTTTCTACCACTCAGATGACACCAAATCTTTTCTAGATGCCAAAATAGCTGCTTTGAAAAGAGTTGAAGAAATATCAATTAAGAGCTCAAAGACATAGAGAAGGATCTGCTCATCCTTATTGGGCCAACTCCAAAACAGATTGAGAAAAGAATTAAAATAATGAGGGGAAAATGATAGATATAGGGAGTAGCTACTGTGCTGGGATCACTAGAAGTGCACATTTCAAAATGAAGACACAGAACAATGCAGATGGGATGGCCCTCTGGAAGGCTATTTTTTGGAAGGGGGTATATTTGCCTTCACCACTTTTAATGGTATTTTTGTCTGCTTTTTGGTTGGTGGTATTATGCTTGATTCTGGAGTTCTTTATGTTGTCTGTTTGTTACATCCTGGGACCATCTCTTGTCCCTCTTCGCAGAAGTCTTTGGTGATCAGGCATGGTAAAAATATGGAAATGCCATGATTGCTCTGCTTTTGGACGTAGGGGCAGAAGTGCAGCTGAAATTGTTATATTCACCTAGTACAAAGAAAGAACTCATTTCTCCCTATGGGGTGAAATCTTGGCTTTACTGACAGTGATGGGAAGGCTGGCACTGATTTCACTGGAGTCAAGTATCAGAGTCTGAGGCAAAGGAAGCAGAGGCTGAACCCAGCGATCTGGAGCATGTCACATTGCTCCCCTGAACTGGGGTCTGCGATGTGCTGGTTCTCAGAAGAACAGAAGGGATGGTGGTAAACACCCCAAATCGCTGCCATGACACGATGAGACGAAACGTGTGCAGAGATCAGAGGTTCACTGATGAGCCCCAGACCTCATGGGAGCCCAGGCAGCAGATCCAGAGCCCAGGGGGTCTTCCTTTGCATGGCAGAGGTAAAGCACTTGCTGCTGAATGGGGATCCAACAGAGCAGTAAATGCTGCTCCCCACAGCCCCAGAAAAACCCCCAGGGTTTGATGAAAGGCAGTATTCAGACAAATCCCCAACATCTTCAGGCAGATCCTGGCTCTTGATGAAGATTTGCCTGACCCAAGAAGCTGACAACCAGCCAGCCTGGCAAACGCAGCTGACAGCAATGACACACAGGGTATCTGTCCCCAGTTCAGATAGGTGCAGCTCAGTGTGGCCTCACAGATTGTCTCCAATGACATGAGGAAACTTGGAGGGCACAATGGAGAATGGGCACAGAGCACAGGAGCTCCACTGAATGTGTTCAACAAGCTGAACTGCTCTGATAAGGCGACAAGTCCCAGGCACCAGCAGGGAATGCCAGGGGAACTTTGGAGCTGGGAAAAGTAAGACTTGGTCAGAGCTGGTGACACATAGGCCAGGTTTCTAAAGGCAAATGCAACTTTCTAGAAAACCAGAGTTTTCAAGGGAAATTTCACATTTCAGTAGCTGAATTTTCCCATTTATTATAGGAAATCCAAGAGAATTTAATCTTGGTGGCCTGCTTCATGAATCTCTTAATCTGATTCCCTCACACCAGCTCTGTTAGGCTGGGTACTCTGAACCCCTTACCCAAGTGTGCTGTATAATGCAAATACCATGAATGCTAACACATCATGGGCAATACAGCTCCAGCAGAGAGATGGCTGTGTGAGCTGGATGCTGGCAGAAGGTAGGGAGGTCTTGGGAAGAGTTGGAGGGCAGTTTAAGAAACAACACACACGTCCAAGTGAAAAGAATGAAGATCCATGCATATGTAGGGTCCATACTAAGCTGAAAATGCTAAACACTCTTCTCAAAAGTCCAGGAAATACTCTGAGTGTGACTGTATTACCGATTTGTGGATGATGGGCAAGACCCCTCTGTAAGCTTTGCAGAAAGTGTTCTTCCCCCTCCCCAGCACAGCTCTCTGCCAGAAAACATCAGTTCTGCCGTGGCCGGGATGACTCAGCCAGGCTGTTTGTTTTTCTAGGGATGCCTGGCTCAGCCCGCGACTGGGCTCACAATAGCGTTGTTTAACCTGGTTCCACAGAATGGAAGCAATGCTGAGTTATCCCCTGTGCCAGGGTAAGTTCCCTGGCACCGCCACATCCACATTTCAAAACAACAAGAGGTGTGATGAGGCAAAACTGGAACCTTGCATGGAATATCCTGTAGGGAATAAGAACTGCGCAGTGGCACACAGTGGACAGAGCAGGCTTACCACGGGCTCACAGCTCCTCCAGCCAACTTAGCACAGTGCTATCACCAACATTCCAAAGACAAAGCAAGAATAGTGGGAGCTCTTTGCAGTTTTTGAGGGCAGTCAGTTTTTACACCATAATCAGGACAAAAACATGGCAAAGTAAGTCAAGAAGCACGTGAAACCAAGCATAGGTGAACACAGGCCATTATTCTGTTTCTTACAACACTGCAATGGGTGATTTGAAAGAAGATGGTTAATTGGTGATGCTCCACTCTGAAGAGGATGAGTCTTGGTGCTGAGGGGAGCTCCACCGCTCTGGTAGCTTCTAGCAAGGGCCTAAACATCTCCATAACAAGCAGAAGTGCGGCTGGTGGGTTTCTTGAAGAAAAACATTGTTAATCATTTTCAGTGATGGCCTCGCACCTCTCCATGAGTTTAATTCAATGGCCACAGCTCTCTCACCAGGCCCAAGACTGCACAGAGACAAACCAGCAGCAAGCCAACCTCTCAGACATGCATGGATGGGGATGATCTTCCTAGGGGTTAGCCATGCGTGGGGAGCAGAAGCTGCATGCCAAAGTCACTGCCTGCCAGAGCAAGGACCTTGATGGAACCAGTGAGGAACCTGCTGCAGGTCTGACAATGCTCCCACCAAGCCTACTTGTACCACTTGGGTATCTGCAGATAAAGTGCAGCCTTCCCCCACCCCATCCTTACCTCAGGGAATGTCCACAACTGTTCCTCCTAGCCCTGCCTCTCCTCAGGAAGGTGACAACTCACTACTGCTAGTGACATTTACTGGATCTCAATCCTTCAGAGGGTACTGGCCCTTGTGTGTTATACAAGGAGCAGGGCAGTGAGAGGAGCACCATGGTGGAGTGGGACATGAAGGGCAGGATTCGAGACCAACAGCCTCCTTGCCGACTGCTCAGCTGTGTTCCCAGGCTCCTGCTTTTAACAGCAAGGCACTCAAGAGCTCCAGGGACTGCACAGCTGGCAAAGGCTCTTGGCACGGTGTGGTCTTTCTGCTGAAGGAGCCCACCATGACACTCCAGTGTGCCACCCTGGGCAACAGCAGGAGGGCCAGCAGGTCAGGATCTGTCCCATGCCATGTACAGGACATGTCCTCTATTTCAGGATGCTCTAGAAAGGATTCATCCTGACATTTTCTCAAAAAACTAAGAGCCTCTTCATCCTCCTCATTGAAACTGCTAAAAATGAATTGCTCAGGTTGCATTGTTATTGGCTATTTGCTATTTAAGCCCTTATAGTACATAAGAGCCCACAAGCACTGCACCCCAGCCAAAGACTACAAGCTGTCCTGAAGCATCTCAGACCCACTGTCCTACAGTGGGCAAAGAGCTGCAACTGCTGCTCATGGGAGTACTCAGGATAGGCATGCAACTATGTGAGCATGGACAGACTGCAGCAGCACTGCAGTTATCCACAGTCCCATCTGTTACCTGCTTGGGACCCCTGCTCATAAAGAGACACAAAGCTGGGCCACAGTTATTCCTGGTGGGACTCCATTGACATGGGAGGTGGTACCAGTCAGTCATCTTTTCCCTGTTCTTTCATCCAGAAGACTCTGGAAGGCAGTGCAGGAGGCTGCAAAACACTGCTCTCTACTTTACATTCCCACACTGGAGTTTTTCTTTGCAGGAAGAAACATTTTAAACATTGCAAACAGAAATGATAAAGACAGTGCGACTGGAGAAGAACAGCAGTCAGTTCACTGCAGGCAGCCTCTCAAAAGAAAATACCTCTGGGCCAAATTCAAACCTGGTGTAAACAGAAGTCAATCTTCCAGCAACAGGGGGATTAGCCCCCAGTCGCACTAGCTTTGACTTTGCTGCTTGATGTTTATACCACTAGAGACCAAAGAATATACTTGCCAGACAAGAATAGGAATCATTAAGTCTGTGGTCCAAAGTGAGGCGCTGAACCATCTCAAAGAGTGAAGCGTGGTCAAAGTTACAGGGATTGGAAGAGATAAATTCATCCATGCCATGCTTTTGAGCTCTATCTGCATCTGTTCATTTATACATATAGAGAAAGACACCATTTAGAGAGATATAAGACATTATAGTTGACAAATATAACAGAAAAAAATATACAGTATGAAGCATGAAAGCCAAGTATCTCCTCTTCCCTCCATTGCCATTAAGTTTTGTCTTTGCAGGCTATACAGTACACTTCACCTCCCATTGTCAACTTGCATCAGTTATGGACTATATTATTGCATCTAGGCAAAAAATTTTAGAATTAACATCTTGTCAACTGCTCATTATAGTGCATTTATTCTGTACTTAAAACCAGAACACAAACGCACGAATTCACTCTGCATCTTACAATAGGCTATGAGTTAACAGAATTTTGGCTCACATAAATAAATTAGATCCTATTTAGATAGTTGTGGTTAATTGTAATAGATTCTGCCATTCTAATGAAGTTACAGCTTTTTTCCTCTACATTTACTAAGTTTTCTAGGTATCACACCAGTTACGTTGCTCTTTCTCCAAATGCCAATGTTTGTCTTCCCCACGGCAATTTTTTTTCCTAACAGCAACTTCAAATGCTACCTCACTGAAATAAAAAGATGCTCTTTTAAGCATTGCTAAGAAGTTAAATTGATATGTAGTTTGTTGTCACAGAGGCAGTAACCCGACAGTGCGTCGGAGCTGCCAGTCATCCCGATGGAGAGACTGAATTTCCTCTGCCTAGATTACAAGCTGCCATTTTTGGGTGAATTAACAGCCTCAACGTATTCACACTTCTGTGCTTTGGGTGACGTTTATGGGCACTAACTCCTAGGGGCTAATTAATTAATCTCAACATGGTTAACTAAACTACACCGAATTCAGCAGTTGAAATGAAGCCTCCAAGCCAGCCTGGGTGCGGCCAGCCAGGACCCCGCTGGGAGCAGGTTTTGTTCTAACAGCGGCTGGGGAATTAAAGGACACCTTTCACTTGGTTTTGTCTGTGCTCAGCTTCCTACTATATGGGTTCTTGCCAAATCCTCGACAAAGAAAATAGGATTTAAATCCTTCCCCTGTTTATAGCCTCCTAGGGGAACTGGGTGGCCTTGAAACAATGTGGCTGAAAGGACACAAAAATGCAGTTTTCCGAAGAAGGAGTATATGGTAACTGTATTTGTTTTAAAACAAAATCCCTCTTTACAAGAAAAAAAACCCCAAAAATCCTTAATTAAAAAGAAAAAAAAAAGTTTTAAATGAGAGTGAGAATGTTCTTTTATATATGTTTTCCTATTCAATATTTAGCTGTGAAGGATGGCATATCTTTCCAAATACCTCATTTGTATCAGTGCTCTCACATAGTAATGATCATTCATAGCAATCTTTACATTTTCTGTATAGTCTGTCGTTATCTATATACAAACTGTATAAATAACATCACTCACTGGAAAGAAATCAGACAAACTGAAACATGCAACATTTCAATTAGCTGCTAGCAGTACTTAATTCAGCTGTAGCTGGCAATTTTCCTCACAATAACCCCCCTGCATAAACACTAATGTTTTTCCTAGAGAGGGTTAATTTTTGAGGATCTGCTCCCCTGTTTTGTTGTATGTGCTGGGTCCTGCTGCCCCCCTACCCCTGCCTCCCTCCCAGGACCCAAATCCCCCCTCTCTGCTGTGCATTCAGCACCAGGACAGAAGAAGCTGCCGGTGGTGCTGAGTGAGGTGGCAGCACAAGGGCTGGCTCAGGGGATGGGAACAACCTCTCTGGGGAGCACATCACCTCCATGGCACCTCTCCAGCATCCCTGGGAATGGGATGTGAAACCCACCCAGCCCCGTGGCCTGCAGCACAGACTAGCTCCTGTCTGTTTTGACAGCTTTCTGCCCCATTGTCTCTGTCCCTTTGGGCCAAGATGGATTTGATTGCATTCACTCCCAAAGAGTTCGGCTGTGCTGTTTTCATTCCATCCCCAGTGCCCGGAAAATGTTTTAACAGTTATTATCAGACTATTTTTAATGGCTTGCTGCTCTGCCCGGCTCCTCGGAGTTGACTGCAAGCTGACAAATTGGCTGGAGGCCTTCATTTGCCAGCTTTGCTCAGAGATTTTATTACTTTTCAATTAGGAGCCCTGATACACTGTCAATCCTCCTGCTCAGCCAACGAGGCTCTGAGAGCTGAGTAAATCAGCTGGAAATTGGAAGAGTCCTCTAGCCCTTTAGCTGGTGAACTTTTTTGAGCATATGTGCTAGAAAGCATGTTTGAAATGAGTATTTTTTATTCCAGACTAATAAGCTTTTCCCCACATTACATTCTCTGAGCAAGGTGGGCACAGAGCAGACCTTCTGCTGGTGGGAGCTGATTGAAGCACCGCTGGCTTCCACAGAGCCAAGGGTCTGGCTGGGCTTTTTACAATCTCCCTGCCCAAGGCAGGGGCACAGACATTTCCCTGACAAGCGTGAGAACAGACACAGTGATTAAATGTCCTTCACAAATGTCCATAATCAGGGGCAATTTAACTTTCATTTAACACTTTGAAGCCACATCTTCCGTTGGGCACCCGCTGGAAAGCCCATTTGCCCCAAATCTCTCCTCATCGGAATAACCACATGAAGAGAGAGACATCAGACATGGCACTGTGTGAGCTCAAGTGACCAGAAAAGCATGATGCACATGACTTCTGCTCAGTCAGTGATTACAAATGTGGATTTCTGCCATGGGAAGGAGGATGAGCAGCTGCAGCTCTCCCTGCACAGCCCAGTGCTGCAACTCTTGCATGGCCAAATCATTTTGCACCGGCAGAAATGCAGGGCTGGTTGGGTGCACATCACCCAGCCAGGGGGTACAGCTGTTATGATGTGAACTAGAGATGTCTGTGGAGAACGGTAATACAAAAGTGTATTTCTTTTACATGGAATATCAGCTCTGGAGCAGATGCTTCAGTGGGTCAAAATTCTTAAAAATAATAAGGAGCAGGTTAAAGAAGTCAATCCCATACTAAACTCACCTTCCCTTAATTATTCTAAATAAACACCCCATGCAACTTGCAATTTATTTTTGCATTTTGATTTTTCCAATGGGCTCACTTTTAAAAATGAAATTCATGAATCAAATTATATAAAAACCATTAAACTTCATAGACAACACAAAAAAGAAAAGATCTAAATATATTACTTTGCTTCAGACAAATCTCAGCAATTTAAAATAATGACAACATCTGCATATGAAGTTTTATGTATAATCCACCTTCTTTCAAAACAGCCTATACGGTTCGAATGTGATTTTAAACAAAGTACAAAATAAGAATGGCTAATATTCACACCCAAACTGTACAGCCAATTTTTAAGTACTTTAAATTAATTGTTTCAGTCAAATACAGCTGCTTTTTTGACCCTGCTCTGTTATTCTAGCTAAAAAAGAACGAGAAACCAAAGAAAGAAAGTTATATGATGCTCCAGTAATTTGCAATCCCTTCCCAAGGTGCCGTGCCAAGCTCGCTGGTGTTTCTTTGTTCAGGGCCCCAGCTGAAATGCTGCTGCAGGCCCACAAAAGTTATCTTACATATTTAGACAAGCTGCACACAACTGCAGCTGAAAGGTGTTCGATGGTGGTCTCGGGAGGGAGGCTGCCAGTGGAGGGACACGGCCAGCACAGGCTCACAAACCTTTCTTCTGCAAAACTGCAGATTTTGGCCTATTATATCCCACTTGGTCCTCTACATTACTGCATTTTTAAAATACTGCCAGGTTTATTTTGTCCATTTTTATCCAGTTCGCATTTTGTGCTCACTCCATTAACTGGACCCTTGTCACACACACCCTCCCTACACATGTTTGAAATCAGAGTCTTAAAAATCTGCCAGTGTCAGGAACACAAAAATTTCAACAGTAACAAGATTCATGAAAAGCAAAGGGCTGTCCCACGGTTTGGTTCTTTGAGGGTTATATTTCTATTTATCTGTCTGTTATTTAAAAAGGAAGAGACTAATCAGTCAAATCTCTCATTCTTTTTTTCCTTAAATGTAAATTTCCCTGCTCTGTGCATTTCTTTTGCTCCAGCAATAATTTTTGCAGATTTTGCTTTGAGAGCAGGGAAGTTAATTGCAGGGGACAAGCTCCATAAAAGAATTCTTCTTATAAAAGGCTTTAGGTAGCCACTTTATTGCAAGAATTTCTTACTCCAGATTTATTTCTTTTCATTAATGAGTGACTTTGTTTTAGTACCAAAGGCAACTGAAAATCAGTAAATTTTACAACTCATTTCCCTATTGCAAGAACAATAAAAATCCACCAAACAAACAAAAACCCAAACAACTGTAAATTAAAAGGTGACTTTGTATCTTACTCATCTGGAAAATGTGTGCTTGTCATATCTGCTTGACATTACAAGAATGAAGATGTGGTTTGGACAGTAACAAACAATGACACTAGTCAACCTCATCAGGAGACATGAAATAAAGGAATGACAATGATTGATGGCAGCTATTCATTTACAGATATTTCTAGAAAAGTCTTTGCTGCCCTGGCTGGACAAAGCGGGAGAACTTTTCCAGCCTGGCCGGCAATGCACCACGCGGGCAGCTCACAGAGTGCCCACTGCAACCCTCTGCCTGCCCCGAGGGGCAGCGGGGTCCCCTCCTGCTCACAGACACATTTGGGCTGTGACTTGTTAAAGAAATAGCCAAGGAAGTGCCTGAAAACCTCATTTTGTTTGCCTATGTGGAGCGAGAGACTTCACCAGCAAATACCAGTGCTCTGGAGGGGGACACACTAAATCCTTGCACCTGGATTCAAATGCCAGGTGGACTGTGAGCGAGCTGCTGGCAGTGCTAGCTGGTGACTTACCACATCCCCTCCTCACTTGTGCACTGTGGCACTGCCACCTCTGAGGAGTGATGTGTGTGTGTTCAGGGCTCTGCAAACCTCCTCCCCAAACCTGCTCCCCGTGCGGAGCTGTGGCCGCTGCAGGAGCCTCAAGTCGCCTCTCAGCTGCAAAGCCAAGAGCTCTTTCTTCTCCCCTTCATATTATTGCATGTTAGAAGATAGTCTTAAATATAACAGGCTGTTTATTCATGTGGCTTATTGCTCTTCCCCTGCTGCAAACAAATGTATTTCTACTTCAGTTAGAATTTCAATAAATTGTTATGAATGGTCCTGTAAATCACCAGACACCCCAGGAACTGAATTGCAATCTAAGTTATCTAAGGATTGGTAGTTAGATGAATAAGAATTTGTAGTATGCACTTACATAATTCCTTGTGTGGCAAGTTAAAAACACAATTTTAGAACAGCTATTTATAATATAAAACATTGTTTCATAGCATTTTTATAACTATTTAAAAATATTTTGAATTGGATGACTGCAGAAACCTGTGAATTTGTATTTCATAAATCTGAGTTCCAGGCTTCTTACAGCATGTAGAAGAGATTTACAGGCTAGTTTTAAATTCATGCAAGTTATGTGAGACTGATTTAACATTTTAATTCTGCATTCCTGCAATGAAGCATCTGCAAGTTGACAATACAGAAGACACAGCAGCGTTCTCATGATATCTCTAACTATCTAAAAAAAGTAAAGCAATTAAAGCACAAAACTAATAATCTAATAAGATAGCGATGCATTGTAGTGCAAATACATGTAATGTTGCCAAACCCAGGTTCATTCATTCATTCATTCACTCTTTCTTTCTTTCTTTCAAAGTGGCAAAATTCTGTATTTCATTCAAATTAAACTTTTGTGGTTTATTTTGGTTGTTTTTTTTTTTTGCAGTAAAGTCTAATAAGAATTCTATTTGGAAATCCAAACATTTAGAAAACAAAATAAAGAAAGAAAAAAGAAAGTGTCTGCTGAGAAGGAATTCTGCCTGTTGCCCAGGGGGTATTTGTACACACACGCACATACTCACACATAGGAAAAAAGAAGAAAAAAGAAATAAAAGGAGGAGGAAGGAAAAAAGGAGTCTTGTTTGATGGCCAAGAAGGATGACACCGCCTGTTCCTTCTCATAATTGCATTCAGATACTCTGGATACATATTTGCCAGCTCTCATGACCCACTGATGCTATTCCCTCCTAAGGAAAGCAGGCACTCACCAGATATTACAGAAGATTTTAACACCAATAATGGATTTGCACTGGTTGTGTTTAGGACTGAAAACACGAAGGAGAAGCTCTCTTACAGCACAAGTGTGGGCTTTTTTCTTTTGCAAAGTAGGCATACCAGTGGGAAAAAGTAAAATAGCAATTCCCCTGGCTTATTCTTTGACTAGCATGGCTTTGATGGGCAACTGAGACCCATGCTAAAACAATAATTTACAATAATTTTGGGAACAGCAGCATTCATCCATGAAAAATGCATTTAAGTTGGAGCAGGCCAGCATCTCCAAATGCAGAGTGACCCAGAGAGCTGACACTTGCTGCTGAAATCATTCCCTACAGAGTTAACGGGAGAGGGAACTACCACACGTCGGTGATTCAGTGCTCTTTTCACAGGGAATGTGTGGAGGGGTTTCTGGGGGTCTCCTCTGGAGTCCTGCATTTTCTCTGGGTCTCTAGGGGTCTCCTGCTCTACCTTTCTACTCTTTGAGGTGTCCATGGTTAGCCCCGCACTCTGGTGCGCTGCACCAAGCTAATCATCGGCACGGAGAGAAAGGATATTGTCAGAGTGCAAAATGATCTGTTTTCAGGCAGGAAGCAGTCAACTAGATGTAATTTCCATGAAACAAAAGAAGGTATTATTTACAGTTTTATTGTGATGTTAATTAATATTTACATCTTGGAATGAAAAATAGAAATGTTAATGATTGGCTTTACTAAGAGGATCACTTGATGCCAATGTGAAAGCCAGGGAGAGAAGGCAATTATGCAAACATCACATGCATCCCAATTTCAGTATGGAAACTTACATTTCAAATCTCAATTCAGGAAAATAACATGGAAAGTTTGTACTACAAAATCTAAACATGAGAAAGATTTAAGAGAAAAAAAAAAAGCACATTGCATATGTCAGATAATCTAGTCTGATTATCTGAGCTGTGCTAGCTACAGGGAAGCACTTACCCTTGAGTCCAGCTAGAAGTTAGCAGGGTAAGAAGGAACAAACCAGAATAACATAAAGACTAGCAACAAGGCTCAGGAAAGCAGACAGGAGCCCTAACCTAGCAGCTAAATATTTGGGTTCAAGCAAAGAATGAAAAAGAAACTTAAAGAAAATCAAACCAACCAAAAAGAAAACCACTTACAGCTGAAAATTTCTCAAGCAGCTCAATATACCTTGCTACTTATTATGGGGGAACAAATCATCACAAATTCTCAAAACAAGCAACTCATTGTATATGGTGTGATTAACGGTTATTAAATATAAACAGACATTAAAAATTAATATAATCACAAATGATACGTAAAACAAGTATAGACCAATATTTCATGTTACAAAAAAGGGCTTCAAGAAAAAAAAAAGAATGTTGAGCTCGTTTGGGAATTTTCTTTGATACATCACTAACACAAAACAAACAAAGATTGGTGCTTTCAGACAAGTGACCACTTTTATGAAGCTTAAATATTGCCAAAAGGTATAATATGTATTGGCAGCATTATTGACTATAATACTGTGAATGATTTCAACAGTAAACAAGAACAGTTTGGGGTTTTTTCTTTTATAATGCGAACACTGGAGAGAAGCACAGCTTTGTGTAAATGGAGTTTTTCTTTGAAATTGCAGCAAAACAAAAAAAGCAAAACTTTTCACTCTAACAGGTATTGTTCACCCACGTAAAAGGAATTGTAAGTCATACAAAAATTAATGAATAGCAGGATCTATTTTTTTCAGTACTTGCAAATAAAATAAACTCCACCCTGGTTCAGAGCTGTCTGTTTACTTCTAAGACAAGCGCTGCCATCGAACTGTGGATGGGAATTTGAGTGCTGCTCAAACTTTATATTTACTAAGTCAGAAGAGGTGGGAACCAAATGGAATTTTCTATTTCTCTCAAGTTTCCCAAACAGCAAGATATGTGCTTCCCAAGTTTCTGTGCAACAGACAGCTCCATGCCAGGCAGGGAGGGCTGGATTTTCTGTGCGTGTGCATGCATGCGCATGAGCCGTCTCGGACTGCTACGACACGGAAGCTGTAACAACAGTTACTCGTCAAATGGCTTAACATTTACTTCTTTGCACATCCTCATTCACCATAGCCTCTAATAAGCACAAAAAAAAAATAAAATATGACAGGTATAAACTTACAAGAATAGAACGTTTCACAGAAGTCCTTACCTTTCTGCAGGCAAAAAAACCCCAACAAGCCCAAATCCCAAACCAAAACACCCAAGCCAAGAAAAACCCCAATAACAAACCTAGACCCTTTTAAAAATGCAATACTTGGTATGTTTGGATTTGAAGACTGAAGGAGCTGAGATATGTATTTGTGCACTTAAGACTCCCCATATGTGGCATGCATGACTCACTGCTGCTTCAGATCATTTAACTGTGGCGCCCCATGACTTTTGCAATGAGCACTGCCATGCATAAATGTTGAAATATGAAAAATGAGCAGCCTTTCCTGTTGAGATGAAGGTGTATTATGGCATGTTGCCCTCCTCCTCTTCTAAGATGTGCACTAAGACCTGTCAGAGGGATCCACATCCAAAGGGGGAGGAGGAAGGAAAACCAAGGACAAAACACACTAGCCCAGAAGATGCTCAAGTAGTAAGCCATCACACTGATGGACTGAGAATACAACTAGTTTCTCTCTTCCAGGCTTTGGCACAACACATCCAAGAGGGCTTCCCAGTGCTTGCAGCAAAAAGGGAAGCCTGATGCTGTGCAACTTACAGAAAAATACATTGTGGATGCAAAGAGGGTGGCAGTGTTATAAACAACAAAATGATCCAGATTTGGAGCTAGTGTTGGCATGAGAAAAAGTGAGCGAAACTGAGGTCAGATCCTGACACCCTCAAATGCCCTGGAGGGTCTAGGGGGTGAAATCTTGTCTGTTTTCACCAGAAGCAAGGATGAGGGAGCCTTGCCTCTTGGCAAGTGAGCGAGATGCAAAAACAAGGTCAAGCCAGTGGCACCTCTATAGCTCTGAGCACAGTCAGGGTGATAGAGTCTGCAGGACTACAAGCAGCACAAGGCTATGATGGACATGCTGGGCTGTGTAGATGCAGAATTGACTCCTGGGCCAAGTCACTGACTTCCCTGATGCCTGGGAAGGATTAGGATAAGCCAGCTGCCCCTCTTCCACCCCAGGTACCCTAGGCAGAGAGATTCAGCTCTCCCATGCACACAGTGCTTGGCTGTGCAAACAAATCATACACCCAAGTGTCCACAGCCCAGGGCAATGCCTTTCCCTCCTCAAAATCCTAACAGATTTTGCACCAGCTGCTATGATGTGTCTTGGAAAGCAACACTTCACCTGACCCTGCATATTGATCTGGTGAAGTGAAAACTCTCTAAATATCAGGAACTTACTCAGCAGAAAAATTCTCCAAGCTTGATGTCTGCAGGGATGGGAGAAGACTGGAGGGAAAGGTGTTTCCTCAATGTGATGCTCTTGCTCTCATCCCACTCTGCAGGGATCATGCTGGGATGAACAGGAGTGGATCCTCTATGCACCAACCCCACAACTAAGAGCTCCCTTCAGCATCACTTGTTAGGAGAGGGAGCCACAAGTAGAATCCTTCTGTTGTTCCCCCTTGCTATGCTTTGAACGCTTTCAGCATGTGAAGAAGCAGCAGTAGAAGGATCTGTGCCCGCTATTTGCAAGAACTCTGTGATTAAACATTCTGGCAGAGGGACATAAATCCCTGGGCATGCTCTTGGATAGGCACGACTCAGCCAGGCCAAGAGGCTTATCACAGCCAGTAAATGTCCCACTTGCAAGAGGCCAATTCCCACCTCCCATTTTGGCTTTCTGAGAAGTGTCCTTCCTTCCCAACCCTGGCTTTTTACATGTTGCACTCCCAAAGTCAGTGACTGCAATGAAGAGGATGAGGGTCATTGAAATGAAAACACTCACTATAGGTTACCACACTGCATCACACTACATTTCACTTGCAGCAGCAGCAATGCAAGGCAGAAGGGAGGCCAAAACACACAGGCATGTGGAAGATACAAAAAAATAAAAAAAGCAGCAAGCAGAGGTTTTCTGCTGTAGCACTGGTCATACAGCTGTATGCCTTGTACCGTTATTTTCTACAGATACTGACATGAAGAAGTTAAATAATATAAAAGATGGTCAAATGCTATTGATAAAGAAAGGTCAGATTTTCTGAGTTCCTTACAATAATATACTCCATAACTGCTTTACAGAGATCATTAAAGAAAGTTAAAATCTGCTTTAATTAGAGAAATTCTTTATACCACTTTTCCTTATTTTGCTTATATGAAATAATATTAACTCTTAAATTTTGCTGAAACTAGCAAGAACTGCTGTATATTACATAACAAAGGAGCTCCAGACAATTGAGACCTCCAACAAAAATGAGCGAAGAGGCACTTGTGTGGTTTATAATCAAATTACATTTGCAAGAGAAAAGAAATTGCTCTAAATTTCAAATGAAGCAAAATGTGTATAACTGCATAGGACATGCAGCATAGCTACGACTTAAAAGATGATTGCTTTAAATTCACATCTAACTGGCCTGCAAAGCAACCTGTTAAAAATACCATATGTTTTCCTACAGTTGAATATTCAACAGGAGACCTCTTTTTGTGTGTGCATTTCATACTTGCAAGATTTGCACCTGTAGTTTTGAGCACGTGATGCATTTGATAGACAGCTAATGGTGCTAATGAATTGCTCTGATCTGGGTGTGCAATTTATTGTGTGGGGGTAGAACATGTCTGCGGAAAGCAAGGTGGGTCTCAGGCTCTCAGATCCCAGTCTCTCTCCTCCATCAAGTATTGCACTTTAAAATACCCATTGACAAGTTCCCCAAGGAATTTTGTTTCTTGGGTTTGGTTCTGTCAAACACACAGGTTAACTGCTTCTGGCTCTACTGATGTAAAAAGAAGCTTTATGATAATGAAAAAACATTTTGCTTTGAAATCAGAAACATGTGTGCAAATATTGATTTACATCACTGCAAAATATCTTTCCATCAAAGACTTTGGGTGTCTAGGAGAACTTATTTACTTACAAAATTGAGAGATTGGGGCGTCTATCTGGGGTACATTTCCTCCTTTAGCATTTAGCTTTTGCACTTGGGTAGGTGGCACAGGTTTGTGAGACTGGCCAGTGGCTCGGTACATGGCTTGGACCCACAGGATACGGTCCTGCTCATCGTCACTCGCAAAAATCACCGTGTCTCCTTCCTTCACAGCATTGAAGAATGTTCTGCCACCATCCAAACCTGACAGGAAAGAAAATGACAATGCAATTTCACAGACATTGAGGCCAGCCAGGAGATCTCCCCTGGTTTCCCACCCCACCACTACTCGGGTGTCTCTTCACCCAGTCCCATGCTGCTCCCAGCTCAGTCTCCTCCCCTGCACCAACCTCACCTGCAACACAGCCCACAGGTCCCTAGGTAGCCCAATTACTAAACATGCCCCAACACACTCAGATTAATTGCTTCTCTCACCTATAGCTCCATCTGTGCAATTCCCATGTGAGTTGTGCCACTGGAGCCCAATTAAAAATGGGTTTTGAGTGGGAGGTTCCCCATTAAACTGAAAGTATCGGTGCTCGCATGGCAGAAAAAGGTCCTTGGGTGATATCCTTATTTCTGTCTTTGTCCTGATTTGGCACTCATCTTCACATCTCCCAGATATGAGAGTTAAACTGGAATAAAGGTCTTGACAACCTACTGCATCTTTCCTCATTTCCTCTGGGGATACCATTACTCAGGACATGGTGAGGATCACCATGCTCAGCATGTTGCCCCACTGAAATAAAAGAAAAATGGTGCTTCACCCACTTCTTCTGAAGAAGGGTCTCAACCACCAACAGGTACTCCAGGTACCAGGAGCTTTCTGTCCCTGCCCCTTCCATGCACTGACATCCATCAGACAGAGAATGGGGCAGGCAAAAGTGCTGGCTTGGTCCCATAAATATTTTCTACAATAAAGACAAGCATAGCTGCTAGCCTTTTATTTAGGGAATATAATCTGAAGGCATGGGTTAGAATCATTACTCAATTTGGGCATTCAACTCACAATTAAATTTCATTGTGATTTAAGTGTCTAATTCACTTAGGCTCCCCAGAAGAGATGAGTCTTTCCCTCCTCTGGTGCAACTCCTAGCTCAGATCCTTAGATCTATTTATAGTAAAGTCATGCATAGCTAATGATCAGTACAAACTCAAACATATTTAGAATAACGCTGATCCCATTTCAGCAGCAGGCAGGGAGAGGAAGAGAAAGGACTCCCTTTGGGAGTGGTGAGGTAGCACCCATGGGAGCTGCTGGCCCCGTACCTGGCTGTGGGTCGGTGTAGTCCACAGTGTATCCGTCGAGCTGCAGCAGCTCTTGAGGTTCAGCTTTTTTCTCCCGGTAGCTGCACATAGCAAATGTATATTGACTAACCTGAGGAAAATCACAAAGCTAAGATGGCACCGGGTGACCAGCACAAGGCAATCCAAAGCGTTTACAAACGTCACATGCTGAGGGCGCCTTTGCAGAGACTGGGGGTGGTGGGGTAAAATTTGTATGGTCATTGCCCATTAGAGACAGACTAAACTTTTTACCAGGCTCTTGCAAAGCCCTCTCTTAGCACACCCTGCCGCAGCACGCATCTAATTCTCCGCATCAGTACATACAGCGGTTTAATTTCCTCCAAAAGAGGAAGCTCCACGGCTTTAAACCCTCTATCATTCATCCCCAGACAAGTGCAAGAGTGACACCCTGTCACAAACAATGTGAGCTAAATTGCTAGGTGCCAGTCATATTAAAGCAATCTTAAGATCCCACTGATCTCGGCAGTTGTTGTCATCAGTGCTGTAAATGGCAGCTCTCACTCCTCTGAGGTACCATCTGCATGACACGATACATTCAATGTCAAGTTCTTGACGGAAGCCGACTCAGCTGCGGGGGCTCTGCTAGGCTCCCAAATCGCCTTTAGGAGCCCATCAGGCCACATCAAGAGCCCGCGCTCGCTCGCTGCACCGCGATCTGCACGGCTGGCAAGGAGCTCATCCAGGGAGGAGAGGAGAGGATTCTCCGTGCCCCAGGCTAGGAACTCACAGGGAAATTTACTGTCAAATGATTTCAAATGACTTTGTTAAGGTTGTGTCACATCCTGGACGCCTGACGTAATTTTATTTGTCTGGACATTTTCTTGACCTCTGGAGGAAACTTTAAAACTCTGGTGGGTGGCGATGAATTGTGCTCGTCATTTTTTGGAAGTTGGGAGAGATCCTGAAAGATGGGAGCATGGCAGGGCTGGGGGGTTTTGCCTTCGAACTCCAGCCAAATTTCTCTGCTACAAAGACACACGCAGCACTTATTTTGGTGGCATCTCTCACTAATAAAATGTAATTTATTGAAGTCGGGGGATCCGTCTATTGGCACGGCGTCTCCCAGACGCCACTCGGTTTATTGCTGCCCTCTATGGGCTTCTGCTCGCTGCCAGCCTGCTCCAGCAGCCCTGCCTGCACTGAGCTTTTCTCCAGGAACAGCTCCAAAAGCCACCTAAGAATAAACTCTACCATTAACACATTTGTGGGAGTAAGACTAAAAGCGATGCTTTAAGCATCTTGCATCCTCCTTAAAACTACCAGCACTGACGAAAGATTGACAAGTAGCAGACCAATAGCAGGAGCACACCAGTGCATATTCCCTGTTCTGAACTTTGCATGCCTACCATCGTATGGGCAACACAAAAACTAAAAAGATTAACACGAAGAAATCTAAAAATAACCCAGTGCCCCACAGCACAACATTCAGACTCCTGTGGTGTTCATTCAGTCGTACTTGCAGTATGTTGCTGCCACCTCCTGGAGAAACTCTGGAATGTGCTTTATTTATGGGAAAATCCTAGAGATCTCGTCTGAGCAGTAAGGATTTGATTTCTCTGTGCTAGACAGCCTGAACTTCACGGACTGCATGATAAATCCAATTCCTGAAATGAGTCAGTGCTAACCTGTGCTGACATTTATTGAAAACCTTAATGCCATTCAGTAGTTCAGCTGCTGTTCTCTAAACATGAAGTCTGAATTTCAAGCTTTTCTTCATACACAAGTAATTCCACTCCTCTATGGACCCAGAAAATAGTCTTCTGCCCTATCAATAAGATAACCATAGCAAAACAGTGGCAATGTAGTGAAAAAGGCATTTCAGAGCTTGTATTTCTCGTGTTAAAGGTTATAAAAGACAGGTGTAGACAGTAGGCTCTGGTTGAGCCATCCTGGGACAGAGGCAAAGCAAAATGGTCTCTCCTGTTAGGATGCACAGGATTTCCTTGAAAGAACATTGTTATCAGAAGAGACCTTTAAGAGAAACCTTAGGTGGGTCATGTTATATAACGTGAAGTGGCTCATCCAGGTTCACATCCTATTTCCCCTCTGCTCACACAGCGCAAAGGAGAAGACCAAACTCAGGAATGCCACAAAGGCAGGAGCTGGCAAGGATCAGGTTGGAGAGAGGACAAAGCTAATGATGGCCTCTGGAACATGTGCCAACTGTGCCATGCAAGGTGCCTGCACCTAAACAACTCAAGCCACTGACTTCAAGGTCTGGCAGAGCAGCCTGTGTGCCCTATACTGCTGCCTAGAGCATTTTCTGCTTGGGGTCAGAGAGAAGTTGGTGCCATGGCTACCAGTGCAATGTGGCTCCTTCCATTTACAAGCAGCGGTAAAGCCAAGCCAAAGAAAATGAGATTCTAGAAAGCTCACTATGTCACAGTTGTGCTTTGCTGCTGAAAAGCACTGTAGGTCAAGAGGAGATTGCACTTGCCTTTCATCAGTACTCCAAAATACTGTGCCCTACAGAGCCTGCTTTCTGTAGAGCTCAGAAGTGGCCAGACAAGTGAAACAGTTAATAGCAGAAATTAATCTTACAGCCTGCTGAGTTCACACTGAACCATAGCTGAGTATGAGAGCGAGCGAGCAGATGGGATGGGCAAGATTAATGGTTTGAGTAATTGGAAAAAACACAGATACAGAGAGGAAACTGAAGGAAGACAGAGGAGAAATCTCTGCCCAGTGAGGGACAAACTCTCAAAGCAGCTGGGATTTCATCCAGGGACTCGATGACAGCCAGGAAAGGAGCATCTAAGGAAGCTGAACTGAGAGAAAGTAAAAGAAGGGAAGTAATCCAAGGCAGCCCTGGCGGGTTCATTACAAAAAAAGGGAAAACACTTCGAGAAATGATCTGAGACAAAAGAACAGAAGGAAAAAAAGGTGGGGAAAAAGACAAAGAAATTCAGGAAAGGGGAAGCAGACAGCAGGAGACAAATGCCAAAGTTCACTATTCCCAGGCTGCTAAATTAAATCTGACTTTCTTGGCACTTGACCATATTCTGTCACCAGCTATATAATCTAACTGATTAATAAATATAGCAGACATGCATTAACCAGTCCTGACTTTGTCCTGGTTTCTCCACCAGAGACTCCTCTCTAGCAAACACTGCTTTCCCCAGGATCCTGCTCAAACCTGTTAATTGTCATGCCTCACACTCTGAGCTCAGTCATTTGCTCCCCTTTTTTACTGTTGACACAACACTGCCCTACTTGGGTTAAATTCTTAAATGGACCTTTTCTAAATTAACAGCATGCATTTTGTCCCAAGGGAGAGAAACCGTGCGAAGATACTGACAGCTGTAATACAGTTTTCAACTTTGATGGGAGACTCTTATCCTCTGGCTGCAGCTGTATATTGCCTCCCAAGCCCCTTCCTGACACAAATGAGCAGAGGAAATAATAACTTAAAGAAAAAAAAATGCAAAGACAATGCTTTTCACATCTCAGCATAACCATTCAGCTCTAAAAAACTGCACAAAACAGTTGTCCCAGTTTCTCCCTTCAAGCAGGAGGTGTGTGTGCTCTCCTGGGCAGGGCCGTGTGGTAGGAATTCATCCTCTGTGAGTATGGACAAGATATGCAGCACCTACTGCAGCGAGGCGTAACAGGCTGTGGCATCAATTTAACCAGCAGTTTTTCAGATGTTTTGTATGTATCATCACACTCCAGATTTCAGAAGAATCACCATCTATGCCTAGTTCTCAGCAAGGGTCTAAGAGAAAACATTATTTAATATGATTATGGGGACCAGCCATGAGTCATTCACCTTGACTTGAAAACCACAGTCTAGCACTGCTGATGTACCACACTGCAATTCTACTGAATTATTTTCAAATTCTGGGTGATACTCAGAGTTACTGAACACTTACTTAATTTCATTTTATCCCAAGTCAGCTGAGTTTTGCTAAAAGCAAGAACTGTCACTGTTAGTCTAAATTATACTGAGTTTTGGGAGTCTGTCACTAGAACAATAGATCCAGGCATAGACACTGCAACTGGTTTTAATCTGCAGAGGGTTGATCTGGTTCCAACAACATTCTGCAAACACCATCAGACACAATCAGCTGAAAACTGCTTCAAGCTACTCAGCAGACATGTCATCCAGGTACCACGGAGTGTTACTTCCCATATGCTGCCAGAGCACAGAAATGGGGTTATGACAAGAGATGAACAGATTCAGTCTGAAATCTCAGTGTAATTAATTCACTTGCCCTTAAAAATCATTTTAAGAAATATCCTATTGCAAAGCCAGCAAACCCACCAGAACCAACCATGGTGTTATTGCCAGTACAGCACATCAGACCTTGCAAAGAATTAATACAAGCTCTGTCAGCTATCAAAAATCCCAGCTTTAGCATGAGGGTCTAATTGGCAAAGTGGCTGAAATTTGAGTGCTGTGCTCAAGCAGCTGATACAGCAACTTAGGAAACACTTACTTGCAACATCTGCAATGAATGTACATTTTCTTTCCTAACCAGTCACAGAGAACTTTGCCCTAAATAGCTTAATTGCTTTTGCTTACCACTGCCACTGGCATTACTGCTGCCTTTACGAAGCATTTTCCTCGCCTGTGATGCTGCGGACCATTTCCATCCAAGCTCAGGGCCATATTCTGCCATCATTTTCACACTGCATATCTCAGGATTTAAAATTAGGCAAGTAACGAGTCTCTGCCATGTAATTTACATCTAATCAGTATTCTGCTCTTCTGCTGCTCATCTCAAAGGGTGTCTATGAGAAGGGTGGGCAGTGTACAGAGAGGACTGCGATTCATTCGGAAGGGAAAACTAACCCCTCTTAATGCATGGATCGGTGCTGAAGGAGCACACACACTGGCTCTGCCAGCCATGTCATGCCATAAACCTTCCCCGAAGGGCTGAGCCAAGTCCACCCAGCAAGGCAAGTGCTGGAGAGTTGAAGCTCAGGTCTAGAAATGACACAAAGGAACTGCTCGCACCCACTACACCCAAACAAATCATTTCACTCCTGTATAACCCTTGCAGTTACACAGACACAGAAGGTGCGAGGGATTATTCCACCCAAATTACAAGGCAGTTATTGCTCCTTTCCCCTTCTCTCCAGGGCTTGCACAAGCCAAGTAGCAGTGGAAGCGCTCCCAGCAGAGCTGCTTTTTCTCCATACGCACGCAAAGCCTCTGTTCATGGCGGCAAGGCATCACTGACACAAAAGAGACAAACTGCCATCAACACCTTCCTCCTTGGTGCCACCCATGCAGTTTGGCACTTTTGTGCCTTGTTTAAATAGTTATGAAGAGTTTGAGTATTTATTACCATGAATTTCTTAACCAGTGGTACCAGAAGGCAGAGTGGTACCACCCAAGAGCACTGAAGGAACCAAGGCTGTGTCCATCTGAAATGGGAAAAGAGGGGCAGGAAAGAGCACGAGACCATGAGGAGGAGGTTATCCTGCAAGCAGCAGGAGAGGAGACAGAGCTGCAGTAGAAGATGTTACAGATAAGGGTCAGAGACAAGGGATCAGAAAGTAAATGTTTAGTTATTCTT
The DNA here is from genome assembly GCA_025920805.1 of Petroica traversi. Lineage (NCBI taxonomy): Eukaryota > Metazoa > Chordata > Aves > Passeriformes > Petroicidae > Petroica > Petroica traversi. Next base: position 7,093,804 of record JAHLSL010000043.1, on the reverse strand, counting down.
CCAAACAGCCTTGCCCTCCTTAAAGTACTACAGACTGACCAGACCACTACATCCCAAATGGACTTTATGCTTTGGGCTCTGTCTCTTAGCTCTGGTGCAGGCATGAGCCTGGTGTGGATGCAGCTCCTGAGAGAGGTGCTGCTTCTCGTCCAGTCTCTGTAACAAGAGCCAGCTCACCTTCCTGCAAGGGTTATTTTCTGCCCGTGGTTTAGCAGAGTTCAGAGCATCCTGGACATCAACACCTTTACTGCCAATCCCTGTTCGTATCAGCACCCATCCTTTGCATTGCATGAAAAGCAAATGACAAACATACGGACAGCAAAGTATTTTTATTCCATCTTTATTGCCTGCTGACATGTTCAATATGCTCAAACTACATCTGAGGGACTGCATAGAGAGTGTTTCTTGTTTATATTTGATGTACGGCAGAACACTTTACATTGCACCAAATGTTGAGCAAACGGTAACATAACAGAGAAGCTGCAGTGGCAGCTGGAATTTCTGAGGTGGGCTACAGAGACTCTCTGGGGGCAAAAGTCTGCTCATCTTATTCAAATGAATTGCTTTTCTGGCCAAATTCTGCTCAGATATGCCAACTGACGAATACAGACCTAGTAACATGAGAAAACATGGAATAACTCTGAGAGCTTCAATTCCACAGCAAGCTGAAGAATATATAGCAGCTGAAAACCAGAAAAGAAACTGCAATCACACTGAATGGCCAGAAGGCTCTCAGAGAGACAAGGGAATCCATGTCCAAACTGGCAAACCCTTGCACAGAAGAGTGTCAATAGAACTATTTATTGGAGAAATTAGGTTAGGAGAACAGACACTCTGCTTTGAAGCATCCCTGTTCATAGGGAACAAAGAATTGAGAACTTGGTCTAATAGGACTGAATTGCCTCTCAGGGAAAAGCAATACCAGTTGTTCCACAGGTGATCAGGACTGCCATAGCACCTCTAACTCCATTTCAGAACATAATAAAGGAAACATACAGAGAAAAACAATCCTTCAATCTCTGCCCAAGAACAGGGTCAGTATATAATGTTCCCAAAAGGGAATGGAAGACAGAGGCGTGGCCTGAGGCTGCTCTATGCTACCTCCCTCCTCTCCATGGCCATTTTGAACCCACATAGAATACAAAATGAGTATTTAAACTGTCTCTGCTGATCGTACCTGGCTATGGGACTAGGTATTCAATGGGTCTCTCCGAACAGCCTCCCACTCACATGGGTCCCATGCATCACAAATCCCCTTTACTTCACAAGGATGGATTTTCTTACCTGCCCCACAGTTTCATGCTATGGAAGCCAGAAATGATGGCTAAAAGGGGAGTGAATATAATTATGCTTCTTACTGAGACAGCTGAATTTGGAGCAATAATTAACACAGAACAAAGGAACCAACCTACACTAGGAGATTTAGGACCAGAGAAACCAAGTGTCTAAGGTGGAAGAGGACTGGACTCCTGACTTTGCCAGCACAGGTCAGACAGCAAACAAGCGTGCTCCAAATGTGGAGTCTGGTGCTCTTACACTTTGCCCCTCTACAGTGGACCTGCCATCTGCTCCAGCAGCAGCAGGGTTTTACCCTCTGACCTGATCAGTTTGGATCTGTGCTGTCACAAGATCTCATTTGTATCCCATTTTATTCCATCAGAGCATCTCTGTGTTGCTTTCAACCCTGAAAAAGGGTTTTATTCCTCACACTTGGAGACAACACATCATGAGAGTCCAGAGAGGAGGGAGAAAGAGATAGACCCAAGAGGACTCTCTGACTTCCTCAAGTTGGTGTGAAGATGGATCAGCCACTCTAAGTCACATACTTCTGTGGCCAATGCAGGCGTTTCACCTGCTCTTGGAAGGTGAGGGCAGATCTAACACACAAAGTACTGACCAGATCCTTTCAGGTTACAGAGGACATCTGCCTGTTTCCTTGAAATTCATAGCAGTGGTCAAATATACAGGTCTACTGAAACTGGGAGGGCAAAAAGTGAAAAAAAAGAAAAAAGGGATAAAGGAAGACATTGCAAAATGATGATTGCAAAGTGATCAGTGAGAGCTGTAGAAAATGTGAAGCAGTAATGAATGTGAAGACAAGATAAACATCAAGAATGATTTGATGTTGACTGACATAGCCAGTGATAAAACTCTGTAGATTCAAATAGGCTCCATATTTAACCTGGAGGTTCAAAAGAGAGCCCAAGAACCTTCAGCAAAGATAGACTGAGCTTCCTCCTCACCTCATTAATTCCTCATTAAAATTGATTCTCCATTTTATCAAGCATTCAAGTGCATCTGGAAAGTCATGGCTAGAAGTCTGCAACTGGAATATCCTTGAGAACACCCATATTTTTAGAAATAATCCATGATTAACAGACACCCTGCACAGAACCACAGCTCAGCATCAATCACACGGCACTGAAAATGGCCAGAGGACAGACTGAAGTATTTCATCTTGTGATTTAAGATCACTTCTAGTTACATCTGTTACCTGGACCAGGACAAAGAATCGTTTCTTCCATCTCTTCCAAACATTTTTACCAATGGCCCATAAATACCTAGGAGAAAAGAACAGGTGAATTCAGTACACAAGCATTCATCTGTTGCTCTCTTGCTTTTCAGTGTATTTTGTTTACACTTAGAAACTGAAGTTAATGCACAAGAAGGAGTAATTACAAGACTCTCAAGCTCAGCAGCATTCACGAAGGGGTTTATTTCTAGCCTGAACAAATTACCTGCAAAGAAAGTGACATAAAAATCTTACAGAGTCATAATGTTAGGCAGTATTAATTCTCTCTCTCCCTTTGTCTTTCACAACTTGCTCAGAATTTGAAGCCTTTTAGTGCCAGTGAATAGCTACAAAATGGTTGGATGGGTGAAGAATGCATTTGCAATGGAAGAATTAAGGGAGAGAAACCCCAAATCTGCTTCAGCACTCATAAAACCATTTTGGTGAGGGGAGCTGTCAAACAGAGAGACACTTCCTACATCAAAACCAGTAAGCAGGATCTCAATATCCACTGGACTGACTAAACCAGGACACTTCACTGAGCAGCTCTAAGATGAAATCTAAGAAATTCCTTGGCTACAGATAATTCAAGCAAACAGAATAATTTCTGAGGAGGAGTGAATTTACTGTTTTTTACAAAGGAAGAATTAACTTCTAAAATTAATGTCAAAATAATAATTTAATCTCTGTGATGAATTGGCCACCATGACACTGTAACACAAACACTGGCAAAACTAGTGGCAGCACCAGGCTAATAATAAAAATAAGGATATTATTCAGCATTAATGTTTTATGTATAATTATAATTACTTTAGTTCTGGCTCAGTAAATAGAAAAAAGACTTCATTTTTGATTATGCAAGGGTTCCTTATGCCAGAAGAGATCCAGCATACTCTTGGTGAATGTTTACAAAACTCCAAGTCATGCTGATGTGGGCTTTGAGTCCTTGGCTAGTCTAAGAAGAGGGTAATAAGTGTCCTTTTGGCTATTACTGCTAACATCAACAGAAAGATAATCTCAGTTCTGGTAGCAAGAGGTATAAACCTCAGAGTTTTAAGCAGTATCATGTAAATCAATGGTTAGCTGAAGAAAGCTAGAAAACAGTCCTGCTACCAGTTGAGGTCAAGAAAATAAACAGGACAGGGGATCTGTCCTCTCTGGTGCCTGCGATCGTGGTGAAAAAATTAAACTTCACTCAAGACAACTGGCTCTGATCTCATCAGCAGAGAAGACATGAGAAGGAGGAATTACAAAAGATGAGTGATGTAGACCACCTAATAATGGATGGAATTTAACAAAACACTATGATAAATAAAAGTGAAACAAAGTAATTTTTCTGGCACCAAAACCAGACTGGAGACTCATTTCCAACGGTGAGTTTCCTGGACGGTTTCAATTTTTTGTCACATCCTCAGCTCTGAAGAGCAATCAGAGCCTTGCCAATGGCCTTAGCTAGATCTTCCCAAGGATAATCTAATTTGTAACTATATAAAGGTAGAAGTGATCAGGGATCCCTCTGGCCCCAGATCTTCTGACACTTCCTCCTGGAGGGGAGAAGTGTCGCTTTTAATCTTCCCAGTCATTAGTCCTACTCCAGGCAACTGCTATTTAATTGTGTTGTGTATCTCAATATAAATAATGCCGGTCACACTGGGGTTTATTTCAAGTGGAAAGTGCACTGTGATTTTGGTTTTGAGAAATCAATACAGGGAGACCCAGAATAACTTAAAAAATTATATTATTCTCAGTAAGAGAGTCGGGCAGTTCACCTATTATTTCTCACAGGAAAAAATATAACTAAGAATCTCCTGAGGAAAGCTGTTTAAAATTTAAACTGTTTGGCTCATGTGCATTAAAAAAGACTACGCTAAGAATATGGAAAGTGCACTATGAATGACTGAACTAATGCCATTTTTATATTTATCTTCCTGCTTCACCTGTGAACTGAAAAAAGAGTTTCTCTTTAAGAACCTTGAAAAAGCAAAATTTCCTAATGCACATTCAAAACAAAATGACTTTAGATTTAGACAAGTGTTTACCCAGAGTGCTTCATGTTTTGAGGCTTATCCATTCGCACAGCAAGCTTGATCTTCAGGTCTTGATCGGGGCAGTTTTTGGAAACAGTCATTTTGTGCCACTCTGACTGCTTTGGGCTATTAGGAGTAGGGTGGAGAACAACCTGTAAGAATTCAAACCAATAATATTAAAGGAAAAAATTATTCACAAAATGGGGTTTAATGTGGAACAGAAATATATCAGATGACCTAGTTTTGTCCTAGAAGGCAGTCTGGATATGTCTATTCACATCAATGAGGATGGCTTTTTATTGCTTTTTTAAAGTACAGCTTATTATTTTGAGATTAGGTCATATATTGTTTGGCTCCTCAGTCAGCTCATGGGGCTGTGCAGACAGAACTGCATGATCAGTTCCTGTCATTTCAGGATGGTGTGCCTGACTGAGCTACAACAGCAGATAGAACGTGTATCCCATGCCATGACATGAGTGGCTGCAGGACTCCGCTTCCATTTGGTGCAGCGGGAAATGCTGGGAGGGCCTCGAGCTGGAGCACATCTATGCAACACCAGTGATTGCAGATGAACACCAGTGCAAGCACTTGCCCAAAGAAACTGAGCTCCAAGAGGTGAATAGTCTTTCCTGACTGTGCTTTTCCCACTCATCCATTACCACTTCAAAGCAGAGCAGCTCCCTGGAGAGTAAGATACGGATTTCTTCTACAACATCACCTCATCCACCATCTTCTCCTGGTATTTCCATGTTTCCTCTGAGGTGGCCTCACCCCCTTTCTCCTACACCTGCTCCCCTTCTGATGCTTTCACTCTCAGAGGTGACTTTGTCTGGTACAAATTCATTCAAGTTTCCCCTGTGCTGTAGTGAGATGAATCTCCTTTAAATCCATTAACTTTTATGCAAGCAACTTGTTTCACAATTCTTACAAATGGCAGCATTCACCCTTATTCACTCATGTGCTGCCATCACTCATTTCTTGCCCATGCTCAGTCTCTGTGATGCCGAAATGATTTTTACCTTTTCTTTTACATACCTTTTATACAGTTCTGTGTATCCACAAGAATTAGCATGCATACTTGTAACCCTTCACTTAGTTTAGTGCTTACTGTTCTGTAAGTGTTCTGCAGGCCCTGAGACCAAATACCCCAGAACTGCAGAGCCAGGGAGACCAAACATCCTACTGTCTCAGGAAGCCAAGGTCTCCTGGCAGGAGGATTCTGTAAACTAGAGGTGAGCCCACCCCAGCCCCATTATTGGGTTCCCTTGTTAGATCTGCTGATGTGTAAAGTCTATAACTTGTGTAGGTGATTGACAGGGTGTGTGCATTGCCACGCTGTCACCTGGGTGAAGTGATGCTTTCAACAGGATCCTAATTAAAATACTGAGATAACAACCCCCAACCCCCTAACTGTGTCTAGCTTCATTTTCCTAACACCAGGAAAAAGGCATCATCTGTTTCTGCCAAATTCCAGCGCAGACTATGATCTTGTATTCCTCTGCTCTTCACCTTTGCTTCTGAGTCAACAATCTAGAGGTTGTTTTCTACCAAAATATCATTGATGCTATTACCCTCTGATGAATTACTCTTAAACCCATTTTACTGCCTCCTCTAAAGCTTGAGGTAAACATCAGTAGATTCTCAACTTTACCCTTATCCATGAATGTTATTTATCACTTCTTTTATTGAATTGCTTTCTCTGTCGGGAATCTGAAGCTGTTATTAGTCACACAGATAACTGAGCAATGCCACTCTGTACTACATCGCTCTTGGAAAAAAAATACATTTAAGCAAATTTCGAAGATGAGAACTGAGTTCTCTATATGATACAGGGGGTGTTAGAATCATGATGGGACCCAACCTCTGAGCAGTATCCAAGGAACCCCAGTGCCAGGTGGGTCATGCAAGAACATACACTTGTGTTAAGCTGCATCTCTTACTGAGGCAGCAGCCACTAAGTGTGTTTGGGATGCTCTTTATTTTGATTTCTAACTCTTTTTTTCATCAAAAGAAACAAACTTTTCTCAGTGGTGTGGCAATTCACAGCTCCTCCCCTCCTTGCCCTCAGCATATGAAGTATTGGCATGGCTGAAATCCATGGGAGCCCTGCCACTGGCTTCAATAGGGTCAGGATGTATTCCCATGCCTTCAGCTGCCCATTCAGCAGGGTAGAGCTTGGGAGCATTTTCCAGTTCTCCCTTGGATAAAAGTGGTGAGCTGAGGAGCGGCGGCCAGTTGCCAACTTAACACTCGCAATAGAAAGTGGTCTTTGTACCCGCCTGGCAGAGCACAAAGCCACTGCTCAAAGGGCGGCTGAGCAGGGGTGTTTTGTGTATAAAACCTGCTTTCCTCCTCTCCCCATGCAGGCAGGTTCCTGCCCACTCCAACAGCTAAACCAGGGGCTTAACACACTCCCGGTTTCATTATTACATTGAAGAAGAAATCTTGATGCAGCCTGAGCAGACACGCGTCATCTTTCGGCTGCTCCGGGCACACTGAGCATCCCTTTGAAGTTTGGCCGACTGAAAGCACTGGTGGCCATGGGCCAGGGGGAATCATTGCCAGCTCCCCACACTTGCCACTGCTGGCCCATGTCCTTCAGCCTGCAGAAACTCAGGGCTGAGGGATGGTTTCCCGCTGGACCGGGAATTAAAGCACATTGGTAGGGCTGGCTCATCAGCCTTTCAGGGCAAGTGGGGTTGCTTTGGGTGCTGACATCTTTCTCAGAACAACATGCACAGCTAATTGCTTCCCAAGACCAGCAAAGTCAGCACTGCTCATGGCTGCCAATGGAAACAAGACTTACAAAGCAAGAGGGGATGCACTGAGTGTAACCACTCAGGGGAAAATCCCTGAATGGCAGTGCGGCTGGCTGGGTGAAAAGCTCTGCTCAGCATGCCAGAGAGGATAAAGGCAGGGTGCCAGGCTGTTTGAAGTAGGAGGTTTTGAAAATAATCCTGAAAATATTATGATGCTCTGCAAAACAATTGTGGGTCTTCAGCTGCAGTACTGCAGCCTAGAGGGGTCATCCTCTTTGTCAGAAAAGGATACGGAGAAAGGAGGGATCAAGGTGTGGATGAGAAAGTCTGAAGAGGTGGTAACTCTCTGAAGAGAAGATTGAGAGGAGAAAAGAAGGGGTAGCTTTACTTTTCTCTCTCTCAAGTGCAAGAACAAAGTATGCTTCATGAACACAAAACCACAAATAATTAAAATAAACATGAGTTATATGGGACAAAATTGCATGCAGCACTCTCTATCACAAAGTTATAAATTTAGATCAACAGCTCACTAGGACCTGGAAGAATGTTTGGCACTCTTACAAACAGCATTAACACAAAACCATGTAAATTAGGAACAACGTTGAATAGACAGAGACTCTTCCTTGTCAAGGCACAAACAGCCATGGAGTTAGCAAGAAACACTCCAACAGGTTAGTTCATTATTGGAAATACCATACTTGGGCTTGCAACAGGATCAGTGGCTTTCCTGACCATGGATTTCTTAGCCATAGACAGGATGGAGATCAAGGAGTGCTGCAGAACTGGGCAGGCAGAGCCCAGGCTGTCCCTGGAGATCACCTGGGCCACGGTGAGCCATGACAGGAGGTGCCAAGTCCTCTTACCCTGAACTGATTTTCATGGAGTCATCATCATACTGATCCCAGCCTGAGAAGCTGAGGAAGGCATGGCAAGGAGTTTGCTGCCACTTCTGCCTGGGGCCAACACAAATTAAAATGCTGCACAAAATCTTTGGAGACAACAACATGTCCCAAAGCCACAGGAAAGTGTCATCCACAAATATTCTGGAGCTGTGGGCTGCAGTGATCGAGGGCCACCAGTCCCAGGGCACTGATTTAGGGATGAGGGGCAGAGATGGGACGGGGAGATTTGCTCTATGGCCAATACCCGGAATCTGAGCTCTTTGCCATTAACACCATTAATGGGAGAGCAATGAACCCTCATGGTTCACACCCCAGTCCAGCCCCACCGAAGGCACCAGATCAGCCACCATCCATCCCCAGGGAAGCCAGGCTCCAAGCCTTTTGCAGGGAGTATTGCAGTCACTGCTTTCAAAAGCTCAAACTGTGCACCGGCTGCTCAGCAGATATGAGAGAAACTTAACAGTCCCTTGCCAAACTTAAATCCCCTCTTTTTGCTTCAGCATAATCCCCTTTTCTGCCTCAGGAATGTCCATTTCCGCAAGCAACTTTCAAGGCTTTCCGGACTGCCAATATTGCACACAAGATCCTCTGCCTTTACTCAGAGCAGGCACAGCCAGCTGAAATGCTGCCATTAAAAACTCACAACAAAGACAGCATGAGAGATGCACTCCTTTCCAGCAGTGCAGAGCTTGCTTTCTTTCCCCCTCCTGAAGCTTGGCAAAAAAGCAGAGCATGTTGTGCTCCAAAGATATTTCTGTACAGGAGAGATTTCTCTAGAAAAGCAGGGCCAGAAGGAAACATTATTAAACTCCAAATCTCCTTACCCTCCCAAGCTCTTTGTCCTCCAGGGCCAGCACTCCTGTGCTCTCTGTGAACAGCTTCACCTTCACTGCAGGAAGTGCGTGGGTTGTCGTGAAGTCTCCTTGGGTGCCCCAGCTGTGAAAAGAAGGACAGAGGGGTGTTCAGCTCAGTTGGCAGGACAGCAGCAACACTGCTCGGGCATGAAATAGTTAACCCAAAATGTGTCTGACACAAGCCAAAGTGGCTGGGTTGTGTGAGTGACAAGGGCATTAATTATCTTCTTTGGGAAATGTAGGACAGATGTTTGTAAAACACATAATGTTCCTTGGGGGAAAAAAGAGAGCATCTGGGAGCAGCATGGAACCAAGTTTAAGAGAACTTTCTTATTTAGAAAGAACAATGTCTCCTGCAGTGCCAGGCTGTGTAGTCACAAGAGAAGTAGAGGATTGAAGACCCAGGACGTCTGTAATCACTCATTTCTCTGCTCCTCTCTTGGCCAATTAACTTCTCCTTTGCAGACTAAGAGTGAGGTTTACTTTTTCTGAAGAAAATGCAATTTAACCCGGGTTGCCTCCCAAGTCAGCCCAAGCCAAGTTTAAGTTCAATCCATTATGTCTGGAATAATCCTAGTTTGCTAGGACTGAGGAGCAGGACACCAGCTCCTTGTGGGCAGGACTGGAGTGGCCAGGAAGACACCACCTCTGAAACTACACCATGATCCACCCTCTACTCTTTGTACTCTGTGAGTCATTCCATGGCTTGGAAAGGAGTGCTATGGAGGCTGAATTACCCACAGCCTCTAGACATGCATATCTCTAGAGGACACCTACAAGTTCCTGCAACCACAAGTTGCTCAAGTGTGCAGAGAACATGAACTCATTCCATGTGGGACCCTGCCAAGAGCGTGCCATGAGCAACACCTCTGAGTGATGTGGTGGAACACACAGTGCAACCCAGAATGCTGCAAGTCAGACAAGAGATTATACCACAACTCACTAATCACTTCTATTCACCCTCTCTCTGCTAATGACACTTTATCACTTTAGGCTGCCCTCAAACTAGATCCTCTGCAGAAGAAAGGCAGTTCCCTTGAAAAGGCTCAGAAGACATGGCCCAGTGACTAGATGTTCCTCAAAGATGAACAGCAAGCAGCAGGTTTAGCATTTGGAAAATTATCAGAAAAAATAATTCTCTTCTCCTTGTGCTTTAGGAGTATGGGTTTATGCTTTGCTCCCCACTGAGCAAATCTTGTCCAATTGAGCTCAGAAAATGAGCATGTTTAGCACAGAGCTGATTAACAAACTTGGGTTCTTCATCAGCTTTGCTCTGAAGCTTCCTCTCCTGGTGTCACTGTTTCACATGTTTCATTTTTATGATGAAGCACCAAACCACCACCAGTGCCAGAGAGCAAAGGTTTGGCTTAAATTATCTACAGCACTAAAGGTCCAGTCAGATCCTTCATATCATATCTTTTTCATGTGTGAGCCATCAGCTACCTAATAAATGTTTTAAGGGTAAGAAGCAAGGAACAACTTAATTTTCTAATCACAGTTTCAGGTCACAGGTTATGTTTTCTCTCAAAAAACTGTGTTGTCACCAGGAGGGAAAGTAGGAAGATTATCTTGCTTTGGGTAAGAGGCAAAAGTAAGAAAATATCCAACCTTACACTGTGTATTTTGACAGCATCTGCTTTATAGAACTCGTATCTCTGTTTACTATTAAAAAGCTCTTATTTGCTGAAGCATTCCCAGACCATATGTTATCAACAAATGTTACTAACCAAATACAAACAGTAATTTTCATTAGGTTTCCTTCATGGGAACAGCATTAACCACAAAGAGAATAAATGTTTCAAATGACAGCAAACATACATAGCAAACCCTTGACAACACTGGTGCTTAAATACTTATACCCCCAAAGCCCTGAAAAGATCTGCGCCAACAAATGGAGACCATCAAAAGTTGAGTTTGGTGCTGGTTGGAGCCTGTGGTGATGTCATTAGTTGCCATAGTGATGCTCAGCATAAGGCCATAATTCATGCCACTGAAATATCATTTGTATTCAATCTGAGTACCCAGTTTATCTGGCTTGTGTATTAAATTATTGTTCAGAAAATTAGCTCTGGACAGTAGCTAGGTATTAGGCTCTTCTGAGGGACTAACAGTGTAATGGTTTCATTTCCATATTTAATCATTAAGCAGGTTATCACTGCAGGAGTTCATTTGTTGGGAAACTGCACTGGGACCATTTGTGGACAAATGCCATGAAGTAGCCATGCTATCTTGTCTCCCTATCACAGAGCTCATGCTGACACTTCAGAGCAATAAAACACCTGCAAGTGCAGACAAACAAGTGCCATTCTGGCCAAAAGGATACACACACAGATGGATACACGTGTATGTACAAACACCACAAAAAAGGTACACAAGCAGGACAATCCTGTCAGTACTTTCTCAATCAGGACCATCAGTTCAGCATTTCTTATTGCCCAGTGCACCCCTAAGTCTGGAATTGCTTAAAAAGAAATGCTGCTGTGCATAGAGAATTTATTAGAATCATTGCCCTATTTATGGCATCTGTGCTGTTCCAGTGCTATCACCAAGATCTACATTTGTCTCCAGGATTTCTACTTAAGCATCAAACTTAGGATAAACAGCTAAACTCTTCTGGCTGCAAAGTGCCAGAGGTTGAGATATGCCCCAGTGCTGACTTGACAGATGCTGGCCCTTGTTTTAACTTTTACAAGCAAAATAAGGAGATCATCACTGTAGACTTTGTGTCTACAGATTCACCTAGAGGTGCCATCACAGTTACTGACCAAACAGGCTAAAGTGCTAGGATTTTCTCCTGAATGGAATATAAAATGACACACATCCAGAGGGTGTGAGTGGCCAACAAGCAACAAAGGTCAGCTCTTGTCTCCAGTGACCTCCACAGCCTCATGGAGCACTCGAAGGATGGGCTCACCTGTGTGATTTCAGGAGTATTTGAGACAGACACAGACACTGCCCTTACTGGCACCGGAGGAGCAGTGATGCCATTGCCAATGCAGGTGCCAGACTGCTCAGACCTAGCTGCTCTCAGCTGCCTCACACTGCTGATTTGACAAACCTTCAGGCTGATGCTATTCATCCCTTCCCAATTTATGGCCAAAACCTGTAAGACCACACTCCTCCTGTCAATTCTGTAGCAAGCTCTTTCTTGCCACAAGGTCACTGCAGAAACAACTGTCTTCATCCCCTGGAAGTACAGAGCTTTAGTGATCTTTGGCTGTAGGGCTGAGGGCTTCTGAAATGCAGCAATTATAAAGTTAAATTACCACACAGCTAAAAAGACAAAAATATTAAAACACCGTGGCACGGCTATGTTAAAATTCATTATTAAATTATATTTGGGAGATGAATAAGGCTTGAGCAAAATTCTGTAAGGATCCCTGTCCTGACTGCACTCGTGTATCATATGAAACCAGGAAGGAGGGTCTCTGACTTCAGCTGCTTTTCTTCACAATATCCCACTTACATGACCTACAATTTCTCAGCTGTCCTTGAGAGACACTGATTTCGCAATTTCTGTTCAACTTCAGAATGTAAGTTCCTCTAAAGAAAATTTTAGCACCCATGACCTTTCTAAAACTGAACATAAACATTTAATACCCAGGAAAATTCATTAAATTCTTTCATTCATATACTGTGCTCTCCAGCAAGTCTGCTCAGCCCCTGCCTAATTTAAAACAGTCACCCTTCTTCCATCAATGCTCTTGTAAACTTGATGTAGCCAGAACACTGATGCCTGTGATTTCTATAAATAATGAATAAGTGCAACTGGGTTATATTGCTGGGCCATGAATCAGCCCTGCTAACCAGGCTAACAGGGGAGCAGCTGCAGAGACATGTGCTTTCCACAGGGGGGACATTTAAACGTCATCTACAACCGATTCTCAGGGGCTTCAGAATTACCAGAGGACATCTTTTATCCCTCTCCAGCTTGCACGGAATAAACATTAAAAGCATCAGAAAATGAAAGTAAAGATGTGTGCTAAAGGAGAGCTATGCTGTCCCATCAGTGGGCTGATGCCAGTTGTGCCCAGTGCCCAATGGACACGGCAGAGTCCTGGGACAGATCTTCTCTGCCAGAGATGCTACCCTTCTGCCTTGCTCCCATAAATTCACACCTTAAGTAAAAAACTCTTGCAGAATAATATTCCTACATGTTGGCCAGATTTGCAGGAGTTTACTGAGACACCTGCTCAGTATAGTTTTCCCAAATTAACCAACTCAGCAGCAGTGCCTGTCCCCTCTCAAGACAGAAACACCTCCTTGGGAAGGTAGGACATAGCAGGCAGCTGCTTCCATCCCTGCAGGGTCACCAAAACCAGCAGCAGCATCACCTACCCTTCTGCACAGCCAGCTGGCTGGGTACAAGGGCACAGAGGCCCAGCTGAAAGGCGTTTAATATATTTAATATATGTGACTGTGCTTGGGACAGACTGTGCTTCCCTCTCTTGCTGTCCTCTAGCACCAGAGTGGGATCTGGTGAGGGTGTTATGACTGGCCAGTCTGGCTGCCTACCTCCCTTGAGCAGTGCTGGTGGAAAGGGTTGTGGTTCATGCACTTCTCTTCATTCACAACCCTCATCTCTTCTCTTCTGGCATGTCTGTGTCCTTCCTGGTATACTTGTAGCTAGGTCTCCAAAGTGAGCTGGAAAGGAAGTTCATCAAGAGGGCAGCACAGACAGTAGCCTGAAGACACTGCCTGGGCTTGGTGACTGCTTCACCTTGAGTGGTGTGATGCTTTTAATCCAGCCTTGGTTTCTGAGCTTATGGTGGTGCCCAGTCATGGTCCCTGCTGGATCTGGATCACCCTCTGAGGATGGAGAGTTCAGATCTCACTTCATTGCTGAAATGCTACATACAGTCTCAATTTAGTTCTTCCAAAAATCCTGCCTAAAAAATGATGGTTTTATTACTTTAGCACACTCCTCCCCCCTCCAGAAGAGACCTTTAAATCTTGGGCCATAAATCATGTATGCCCATTTTTGAGCACTGGGTAAAACAGAGCGGAAGCACACCAGGCACTGAGCTAACCTACCTTTGTGCAGCTGATGGAGCAGTGCACCTTTTCCTCTAATGTTATGCTAAGCTGTATTGTTTTTCTACATACTCCTAGAGACACAAATGAGGAGGAAAATACACAGGTTTAAAGTATCTTTAGCAGTTAAAGATGAAGAATCACACAGGAAAGCCTTTTACTATATTCTCTAATGCTTTATCCACACCAACCATTCAGAAACATGAACTACAGGCTGATAGCCACAATTATCAGTGATCTATCTGAACTTCCCTTGCCCATACACAGAGGCCGTAGTTCATTATAACTGAGCACACACAAACTTACTCAGGTCAACAGCAAAAACTCATCCAGGATGGCACTAATCCCACTGAGATGAAAATAATCCATTTTTTAAAATGAAAAGATTGCTTGGGAACTTCTAGGAACACCATGAACTAGACGATGAGCCCTTCACAAGCATAGGGTGGAAGAGCTGACAGCTCCTTGTGGGGAGCAGTGCAGGTGAGGCATTGAACTGGCAGGGATGTGGCAGCAGCACAGATCTGTCTGGGACATGTGGCAGAGGCAGGTGCTCACACCTGCACTAGGTGGGTCACAAAGCATAATATATAGAAACAGGGCGTGCAAAAGCCTTTGAGAAAATATGCATTGTTTGCAGCTCTTGTGGGTAATGGATTTTTCTTCTGTGTCTTTGGAATTTGAAAAACCGAGAGGCAGAGAAGAATTCTGTCTTTTTTTAGGCACTCCAAGAAAACCCACAGGCTGGGTCACACACCTGAAGACCTGTGGAATGCACACACAACTCCACACACGACTCTGTTTCAGCAAGAGAATGTCATAAACAACTGGTTTGTGACTTCCTGCAGTAGGACTACAATCCTCAGTTGAAAATCCAAAAATTTAGGGGTCTGTACTACCATGCACATGTGCCTCAGTCACCTGCTTTGGGCTCCTGCTATTGCAATAAGCAGAGATCTAATTAAGTCAGTAGAGTTAGGCCTTAATTTGCCTCATCTCAATTTAGAGGCAGCAAGCAAATGAAATGATGCCTGGCATAAAGGGCCCCTCTCTTTCCACTGCTAGAAAGGGAGGTGACTGCTGCAGGTTCACAAAAAAAATTTGAAATGAGAATCTCAAAGAGCACATATAGATGCATATATATTGCTCATGCAAAGACATCCTGGGCTAGGAAATACCACTCAGGTGCTAAGAAAGGCACCTTTCCATTCTGCCTGTAGAAATACCCTGACAATGGTTTGTATCCATAATACATCTTGATTCCCAAGGGCTGCTGAGCCTCCTCTGGGATTCCTCCCACAGTAAAACTTTTATGTGTTTACCCACCTTCAAAACAGGATAACCAAAGACATCAGACACAGATTGACAATGCAGCCTATTTTTGTTTATATTTGTTTCCTCCCCTCCCTATCTGCTGCCAGAACAGCCTTTCAGTCTCATCCCCTCAGAACAAGCTGAGCTGAAGTGGGAGTGACAGCACAAACAGATTTGATTCCTCCTAGACTTTCCCGCACAGGCTTTGCAGTGATTTAAAATGCGCTTTCACTGCTGCAGCTCCCGTGCAGGTGCTGACAAGTCAGCATTCCTGCAGACACTGGCTGGCAGAGGTGGCTGTACCTGCCTTCCCTGGAGCCATGGAACACCAAGTGAGGCCGTGTCTCTGCATGGAGCACTGATGTCTGCTCTGATAACCCAGGGGTGCTCTGAGTGAATCCATCGTTTCCCATGGTACCCTTATTCCTGCTGAGCATATAACACTACCTCTGCTTAAACAGAACACCACTGGTAAATATTTTGCTTACAAAAAGGGTGTTTATTTTCCCAAAAACACCAATGCAGAAAACACTATGCTGTTATTCAGAAGGTGAGCAGGGACAGTGTGTCGTTAAGGACTGGGATCCTTCTACAGCAGCTGAGGTGGTGCTCCAACCTCCAGAATTTCATGGTCTGCCCCTCTTCTGTTTCCACAGCTCTGAGACACAATGTATGTGTCACACACACAGGCACCATCTTGTTTAACATCATGCAGACAGCAGTACCAGACCATCTCTCCCTCCAGGAGCTGCAACTCCCACATCTCAAACTGGCTATGGCAGCACGGCACTGCCAGCTGAGAGAGAAATATGTCTTGGAGAGCATCACATCTGTGCCTGAGTGTGCAAGGCACAGAAGGAATAGGGCAAAGCTGACAGAGACTGCAGCAAAGCAAAGCCTGCAAAGGTCTGCTCTTGATCTGCTTGTGGCTCACACACAATCCCCATGGATCCCGTTCCAGTGCCAGCACAGGGCACTGCAGCCAAGAGGAGCTGCTGAGGTCGACAGCACAGCTTTAGGAACCCGAAAAAAGGATGATCTTTGCCATGCAGAAAATACAGCTTGATTTGTGTTTCCTGAGAATGACATACACTGGGGAAGTGTCATGAGGAAGGAAGAAGGGATGGGAGGTGGATTTAAAATCACATAATAGCTATTTATGGCCACGAGATGGCATTCCTGCCCCAGAGATGTCCCTCTGCCATGCCTGCACCCAGCCCAGGACCAAACACCCCTCCCAGACTGCTGCACCCAGGGCTGGACTCTGCTGCAGAGATCCCTCAGCTGTTTTGAGTGCAAAATTGTGGTACTGCTATCCACCACAATCTTTTGGGCATTAACAGGGAAAAAAAAAATTAAGAAGTTGCATAATTACTTTCCATGATTTAAATGATGACTGCTTTCCAAACGCCTTGTGCTCTTGTTTAATACTATCATAATTAGAGGAGAAAATTGCAGCAGGAGGAAATGGAAATGAAAGCCCAGCAGTTTTACTGGGAGGTCTGAATTGAAAGAAAAATTGCTTTTACTAGGGCTGCCCACTGTATGTGCTCCATCAGTGTATCTGATGATGTGAGTTTACAGTTTCATTCATTAAATGCCTGTGTCTGTGCATTTACTGTCTGTGGCTGTGACCACTTCTTGAATAGGGTGACTTCAATGCCACATACATGCTAATCAAAGTTTCCTTTGGCCGAAGACACTCCACTGATCCAGCCACAGAGCTGCTCACTTCACAGAATGCCCGAATATGATTAATCACTTCTATCAAATCTTGTCACCCTGGAAGAAAATACAACTGCAGAGGACTGCCATTGGTTAAGGCCTGGTCATGATTCTGTACTTAATAAGGCCATTCCCTGCCAGAATTACAGAAATTTAGTATCTCACAAGCACAGACCACAGAAAAGGAGACAAAAATCATCTGCCTGAAAAGAAAGGTTACTGGTTTGTGTCAACATAGTCTAGACTCTCCTTTATAAAACTTAGTAGAGCGCAGTGAAATATTTTCTAAATGTAAACAGCAGAAAACAACACAAGGTACAAATCTGATTTTTATTTATGCCTCCCCCTTTAGGAGGAACACTTACACTTTTTAATCAATAAACAGTTCTCAGACGTAATATTGTCATATTTGTGCTTTATTTTCATCTGGGAAATTTATCAAAAAGAATTCTTCCTTACTCCCCCTTTTATAGCAGAATGGGACAGATACCCTTCCAAAATCAGCTATAAGGAGGAACAAGAAGTGTGAGACCATTTCTTGTTGTGCCACCACTCACATTTTTGCTGTCCCATATTTTTCTAAGCCAGGATCCAGGACGGGAGGCCCAAATACCTGAGTTTGCCTTGATTAACATCTGACAGCTAGAAGCAAAGTGACACTAGCATCTCCTGTGTCAGTGGGGATGAGTGGACAATTTCAGCAGGTATTGCCCACCCAGCCATCTGCAAGCTCCTCTCTCCATGAGTATGCCTTGTCCACACAGTGACAACAGTATGTTGCTCCCTTTAAGTGCTTTTACACTTAGTTCTGTGATTTGTTGGGAGATGCAGCACATTCACAAAGCCAGTACTCTCTACCTTCATTTCACAGAAAGGACACCTAAAATGTTGAAAAATCACTGTCAAGGTTGGTCTTCTCATTTCACCATTCCAGAGCTTTGTTCATGCAGGAGCAGGCACAATACCAATTCTTTAAAGCGTGTCCTCTATCTCCCTACACTGCTTTGCAGCAATAGCAGCACCCCTCATTAAATAATAATATGCACTACTTGTACACAGCACTTAATAAATAAACCAACAACTGGGCCTTTTCACACGTCTTGTCCCCCACCTTTCCCTTGGGAAACGATGTGCAGAACTTACACTAAGGTACAGTTTAATTTTTTTTTTTTAGATCACCAACTACAAGCAATAAACAGCATGACTGAATCTATCCCAGAACTTGCATTTTGCAGTCCTTCTCTTAATTAAGCACTATTTCAGATCACTGAGTCTCAATCTCATTTCAATGTCCTTTTGGTTTTTCCTATCCCCATCTTAAGGCTGCAAGCACAGGAGTGATGAAGCAGACGGGTGTCGATGAAAATCGCCTTGGGCATCATCACGCCTTCTGGAATACTTAAATTTGAATGTATGTGCTATCACAGGAATACATAATTCCCAAGTGCATAGGAACACTCAAGAAATTAGACAGCTGGCGAGAAAAGCAAGACATTCATCTGTGAAAGAGAAGGTGCATGAGCTCTACCCTTACTAGACACCAGAGAATCCATGTGAAAGCAATGCTATGTGTGCTCTAAAAGTCAGGGAAAACACAGAGCTTGCATTTACTTGATACTGGAAGGAACCAAGTACAAGGGGTAAGTGTAAAGAAACAAGCAGAGTTTTCCATGGCTGTCCAGGAGGCTCCTCCACAGCAGGGTGGCTGTCTGGGTGACACTCAGGAAAAGGGAACCCCTAGACAATCTTGCCTTTATTCTGAAGAAAAACTCAGCTGCTTAATCTAAAGCAGAATTTTGTCCCACAGTGGCTGAGCTGGGTAAGAACCAATCCTGCAGAACAGCTACGAGGGAGCATGAGAAAAGGTTCTGAATTCCTAATTAAAAAGGGTAGTAAATCACTTGCACAAAGACCTCACATAATAGATCACATACTTGTACTCGGGTAATAACTTTTTTGTGCAGTTTTTGCTGGGTTTAATGACTTGTCCACAGCCTCCACTTTCAGAAATGGGAACATGAGAGCATAAATCTCAGGAGTATTATGGAAATACTGTCACAAGAAGGCGATTTGAAGAGCAGGTAAAACCAAGCCAACAGCAGAACCCTTCAGGTGCAAAGTCATGCCCAGTCTCATCAGAAAACTGTCTCCTAGGAATGCTAAATAGTGCAAGTGAAGAAACTTGTGTCAGGGATTTGCATATCACTTTGTTACTATTTAGCCTTAGACAGAGGGGCTAAAAGCAACTGCCCTGAAGTTTCTGTCCCTGTCACCATCACCTTTTAGCCCTGCAGGATCCCATGCCCAGGACATTTGCACCATGCTCACAGAGATCAAAGCTGAAGACCTCTCCTGGAAGACGTTTCCCCAACAGATGCCTCAGGGCAGACTGATCCTCTGCTCAGAGCCTCACCTCAGGAACAAGGACTGTACCTCACAAACAATGGTGTCTGATGTTTGCTGTACCCAGTTGCCTGCTTTAACACATTGCTAAGACTCCCAGAGGTTTCCTGAGGAGAAAGAGCTGCAAACATCTGCACAGCTGGGAAATGAAGTCATGTGACTGGAAAGGCAATCCAATCAGTGTGCGTAATTAAGACAGCTTATATTTAATGCTGAAGCCAATTAGAAGAATGTGGAGGAGGGAAAAAAAAGCAAGAAAAAGCAGCTATTTCCTAAAATTTCCTTTTGCTTTGTTTTTTACCCAGCATCATGAATTTTGCTTACACAGGGCTTAGCTAAGCATGCAAACCTAAATATGAATGTTTATTTAAAACTGTGCAGCCACGCAGGACCTGTGCCTGAGCTTTGCCATGTCTGGAAGAGACCGACCAGACCTGGCAACAACAGCTGTACTGAGGGATGTACAACAAGAATTAAACTCTATTCTCACTCATATCAGCACAAAACCCATTAGTTTAGCAGAGTCAAATTATTTATATGGAATATTCATTTGGAATTTATGCATCTTGGAAGGACTTTTCTCATTTTACCACAGGGGAGTGGTCATGGCATCTCCCAACAAACTGTGGCACCAAAGATTGACTACAGCAGAACAGTCCTATCACTGTCACCTCTGTGCAAAGCCACTGGGCATCACTTCAAACCCCAGGGCAGGGGATTCCTGAATGAAAAGATCAGATTTTCCCATTCTGTGGACAGAGAAAGAACCCTGCTTGCCAGCTTCCCTTCCTGCAGAGCTTCTCCCCTTGCTGTTCAGTGCCCATCTCTCAGAAGGAGAAGGTGATTAAACAGCAGTGAGGAAGGATGCTGTGCAGGTCCTGTCCCTCGTCACGGTCAGGCAGTGGGCTCTGATGGATGTGACACACCAATTTGGAACAAAAACTGTCTGAGTGATAAGCTTGGAGGTTTGGTGCAGGGACCTGAACAAGGGCAGCCTGTCGCAGCAGAGATAAGCAGCAGAGCACCTTGAAACAAATCAGGGAGCAGCATCAGAGCAAGCACCAAGATAAAACCAGACACCCTCACCTCCTAGGGAGGTGGCTAAGGGAAAGGTGATGGGAGAGGTCTAGAAGTTTACCAAAGACATTATCAAGAGTGAATTTCTGGAAGGGCACAAGGCTCAAGCCCTTGGTCATGACAAACGTAAGATGTGACATGGAGTCAGATGAGAGCCATTGAGTGTCCTTTCTCCAGCACTGCCCTACAGCACATGCTGAAGAAAATTACATGGAAAAAAATTCCAAGCAATGAAGAGTGGTCTTTCCTCCTTCAGAAACAACACACTCCATCCACATGGTTTGAGCTACTGCACAACCCTTGCACTAGGACTGAAGAGACTGCTCTGCAAGGAGGATATATTACTGCAAAATGAAAACACTTCCAGAGGAGCAGCCCACACCCCTGTCCCTTCCTGGCATGTCAAAAGCTCAGACAGTTGAGCAGACTCTTCCCCCACCAGTATTTAGTGCTTTTACCCAAAATGGTTCAACTCAGTTCAATGCAGGGACACCCAATTTTCACGACTGTGGTAGAGGGGAGAATGAGACTTATCTGGGTGCCAAAGAATCTACAGCATTTATTCAGAAGGCACAAAGTTCCTTGCTGTTATTTGGGGCTCTTTTCTTCTGTTCTTCTAACATCAGAGAAAGGTGATGTAAGATGTTGACCATGAACACTGCTACAAGCACTGTTTAAATATATCCAGCAGCTTCTCTAGAGACTTTACGACCGCAGGGGTTGTGGCTGGATCTTTTGTGCTATTCCCAAACCCCTTGACAACCCTGTTCCCAGGCTGTACAAACAGCAGCACTACTAGCACAGCTCCTGGAAGGACATTTTGGAGGTGTGCAGAAGGCAGACCACAGGCCAGTATGCAGGGAAGGGGGGTAGGAGTATAAACCCCACAACCATCTGCAAGAATACAGTTTCTGCACGAAAAGCAGTAAAATCCTTCTCACACTGGGATTTGAGATAACTTTTAGAGGCATCTGCGTGTTAGGGCATAATACACAAAAGCTTTTTCTTACACAATTTATTAAAAGTACTACTAATAAAACACTGCAAGCCTGATCCGAAATGAACCTTGCTATTTCAGGTCTGGCTTTCTCTAGAACTGTGCCATCCCCTGCATCTGTGCTGAGGCAGATAATCCTCACATGAAGGGATTGGGCTCAGCAATCCAACATGAAGCCTGAGATGAAATAGAAGGCCAGTATTTACTGTTGTCCCAAAACTCACACTCCTTGGACACAACTCACCTGATCACCAGGTATGTGTGGCTGCTAACCCTGCTGCTGCCCTGCCTCTCTCAAGATCTGCAAACAGGATTCCAGCTCCAAAGTCACTAAGATGCTTTCTTCTCAAAAACTGCTGGTTTTGCACCAGAAAGATGAAACTCTCACAGACCTAGATCAGTGCTTCTTCTTCTCTGGCTGGTGAATTGCCTTTTGCCATAGAGGTGTGGAAGGTAGGCTGGAACCCCTGGCACAGCACTGAGCTGAAGAGCATCCACCATCACCAGTTTGTTGTGATTTGGGTGCTCTAGCTATGGGCTAGCATTTCAAGGATACATGAGAATGTAATGAACAACTCCACGAGTTAGGTGAAAAGATGTTCTACAAGGCTGACTGGCCCCTAACACCCTCTATCCCAGGACACCAGGCTGTCATAGTAAAATGAAGTCTGCCAGTGAATAGTATTGTTAAAATGTAATTTTTCTCCCCAGATACTTATGAGAAATTTAGTCTTTAGTAGCCTGTAGAGCCTTCAGACAATGGCAAAGCTGAATTTCACACAGTTTCAAGGCTGGCAGTTTAAAAATGCTGCCTGTTTCCAGAACTGTATATTCTGAGCTCAGGTGCTTAACCCTCATTTTTTGAGCCTCTGAGATATAAAACTTCTGGGATGTACAGAGGTAATTTGCTTCAATATTTACAGTTTCACAGTGCTGAGGCTCATAATCCCCAAGTGTTCTTCACCCCCAGGCCAGGCAGCATCCCCTGTCAAAGCACACAAATCCTGGGATGCCCTTGTGCCTTCACTGAGTTGCTTCCTTTCTTTAGGGGTGGTTTGCTTATTACAAAAAGTACAGAAGCAAACATGGTGTGAATGACCTCAGTGAGACTAAACTAAACACCTCAGAAAGTTGTTTCGCCTCGCCATAAATCTTCTGTTTCTAAGGCAGCACTGCTCAAAAATGCACCAAAAATTTCTCTGAACTGCTTCTGTCACTGCCCTCATCACCACAGTACCTGAGGCCCTTCAAATCTTGTATTAAGCAAGATGACAAACATGTCACATTTGATTCATTTTCTCTTTCCTTCTCCCGAGGAGAACTTAGGTACAGTAAATTGCTTTCACAGGGCTTTGGTTTCCTGTATTTGTGCTGCTGTGCCTGGGAGGGGAAGCAAGGTGAAAGAAACACCTCTCATGCAGAGAGGAAAGAAGGACAAGCTTTTTGTGATGGCCTCTGGTTTCTCTGAAGGTTATTCTAGAGCCTCAGCTTGGCTGGTCTTTGGTTCTGGAATGAAAAGGTCCTGGGAAGCTCTAAGAATACAACAGTCAAACCTACTCCCCTCCTAAGCCATTTCCATAGGTATTAGCCCAAGTGCTGGAGCAATCCAGAAGACTTTTTAAGCCTGGCTCACACCTCGACAGGAAGCCAGTGCAGAGAGAGGACGAGTGTGATGGACTTTCATAACTCAGTATTGGCTGCATTTTCTTCAGGGCTGATGGCTTCATGCCCAGACACTGTACATTTAATTATAATAAAAAAACCCATTCAATTAAAGAGCTCACTCCTACAGCTCTTATTTTCAAAGCAAGTCTCATAGAAATGGTCCTACATCTTGCAGTAAGAAGATGTGTGCATGGAAGGGTAGACCCTGTGAGCAGAAGTGGGACGAACAGACAATTCTAAACAAGAACATGTAACCCAGGAGAAGTGTGCTTTTTCAGGATGAATAGTAGCAATTTCCCCTAAATAGAGCCCAACTTTAACCACTGAAGCAATAAGAATACCTAAAATAGTGGCAACTCTAAGTTCTCATGGAAATTTTGCTCTAAGCACAGCTCTCTTCCTTCCTTCTCTAAAGCACATTTCAAAGCATTTTGAAAAGTCAGCCAGGGCTGCAGCACTTTCCCTGATTGAGAATATTGTTTTTGAATGGCTTACTGCAGATTCCTGCTGCTCTGGTACAGAGCAGGGCATGAGGCACCAGCAATTTCTGTGCCTCTGTGAAAGGACAGTGACAGAAGGAAGGCAGCCTGTTCTCGTCTCTGCTCTCTCCTGCCTGCATCCACAGTTCCTGAGCTGCCTGCAGTGCTCGTGCACTCTCATGTCCTGCAGCCAGGTGGTTCTGGATTTCCTTCCATGAGCTTGGGAAGCTCCTGGCAAAACAGCACTGAGGACTGGCCACTGGGAATGGGATATGAGCACAATAGCACCCCTCCCTATTCCTGGAGGAGGCTTCATACCACCTGGGCAATTCTCCACTGTGAGGAAATGCATTGAGAACTTAATTTAAGTGTGAAACCTCTGCAGTCATCCACAGGAAAAACTACCTCAAATCCACAGTGTTTCAAATTAACTAATCCCACAAACTGGAAAGGAAATTAGCCTTTCATCATTTTCTCCTTCCAAATAACAAAGACCAATCACTACTGGTAGGTGTTTAACAACATCCAGGTAAGACAAAAGAAAGCCAAGTATGGAGTCAAAAGTGGGGATTTAGGGACAGGTCAAAGAGGACAGAATAAGACTTTGCCCTTGAATGGGACTGGGCCAGAGAGGCCTCAGATAAAGCTTTAACTGAGTGACTTGAAGCTTTTCCCAGATCCTCTCTTCCACCTCTGGCTGTGGCTGCCAGACTGTGTCCCTGCCAGTTGTTCTCTTTCTCGTAGGACTGCCAAAACCCTGACAGTGAGAACAAGACAATGTTCTATACCTGATGGCACCAGTTCAGATGGACACTCAGACAAGTACTTATCTAAGCACATGCTTAACTCCATCCCTATTTAGTAAAGCACTTACGTATAGGCACAAATTTAGCTCTCTATGGCTACACGAGCCATAAGCCTCTCATTAACACTTTTTCCTCTCGGTCAGGGCTTAGGTGCAATTCTTAGCTGCAGGACAACACTCTGCACGTGTGGATAGCCATGTTTCTCCTCTGCTCCTGAGAGTCCCCTCTGCCCTCACCATGAGGAGCCAGAGCTCTCTGCAGTGACGCAGCAGTGCAGAGATGGAGCAGAGGAGAGCGTGGTGGAGAGACCAAAAAGCAAAGCAAGGCTTACGTTGGCTTTGAGGCTTCAGCCTGGTCTGTCTGCAGCTTCTCCCCACCTTCAACTTCCATGGTGCAGTACACGATGCGGTTGGGAGCCAGCGACTTCAGGCCCTGCACCTCCATGATGACAACCTGCAGGCAGAGAAGGACAAATGTAAGAGGAGCAGCCTCCCTCAGACCTTGCTGTGGCTGCTGAACCCACGGGGTCAGCCAGTGCTGCTGGATGTTCATGGTGGCATGTGGGCACTGCCCAGGCTGAGTGGGGACTGTGGCAGCCAGCCAGGTCTGTATGGAGACCAGGATTCCCTCTGACCACACATGTGCTCATTGAGACCCTGGGGTGTCCAGGGCTGTACCTAACTTCAGGAGATGGGCGTCACAGACACGGTCCTGCCCCATCTAGAAGTGCCTTAATATGTGAAATCCAGAAAAGAAAAAAAAGCACACAACTATTCAGCTTGTGCCAAAAACATATTTCCCATATTAATCACAGAATGCTTAGGGGTTGACATTTGAAGATCATCTGGTCCAATCACTACGCTGTGGCAGGGATATCTTTCAGTAGATCAGGTTGCTCAGAGCCCCTCCAACCTGACCTTCAAAAATTCCAAGGACAAAACACCTAAGTTCCAGTTCCCTGTTCCAGTGTCCTACCACCCTCATCAAAAACATTTTCTTTCTTATACTCAATCTAGGTCTACCCTCTTCCAGTTTAAAACGGGTGCCCCTTGCCCCTCTACAGCTCTGCTAAGAAAATAATAAAAATCTTTCTTCATCTTGCTTATAGAAAATCTTTCTTATTAAGAAATCACCACCTAAGTTTCTTGCAGGTAATTAATATTTTTTTCTTTTTTTAAAAAAGATGATTAATCTCATTAACTACATACCTTAAACATTTCTACAAGAAGCACTGTGGGAGTTTCTGTTCACGTTTTATTACAGCTATCTATGCTGTGTATACACAGGGGTTTAAAATTCCTCTCCTTAGGTCTTCTGATCTGTCTAGAGCTGAGGATCCTCTCCCTGGCACACAGAGCTCCACAAACCCTCTGATGAGTGCACGTTTTTGGTAAAAGCTTTCTTGCAGCAGGAGTTTTGTGCACTGAGCAGTGCCCAGACTTGCCAGCTCCTAAAGTCAGTGCTTCACTGGGCTCTGACTTCCCACCAGATGGGGTTCAGCTGGAGCAAAGAATTTGTGACACCCTGTTGTAAGGGTGTCCCTTCATACACAGCTGTACAGACTGCAGAGCTTCTGCAATAGGCAGGGCTACTGCTTTGAGATAGTTCCCTGCTCCTCCATATGGGAATGCTTGGAAGTCAGGCTTATCTGATGCTGCTCTTGAAGGAACCATCTCTGGGTTCACAGCCCTAGTTTTAGATAAGACTGAACTAAATACTATAAAGATGGTTCCAGACACTTAATGAGTTAAATTCTGAGACTAGACAAGAGACACTTGAGTTAAATTCTGAGACTGGACAACCAAGATTGTTAAGTTTTGTATTAGGATGATATGTGTAACAAGAGACCCCCTAGGAAAGAAATAAACAGGAAACAGCACAAAAATAGAATTTTCAGATTTTTCTGCATCCTACATTTTTGACTCCATCCTGGTAGCTGTTTTGACAACGTAACATAAACCCACTCATTGACAGACAACAACTATTCTGAAGGGGTGAGCTGATGACTCCTTGAAGTAAATATGCCCACAGACAGACCACAAATGTGTTTGCACAAAACAACTGAGTTGGCTGAAAACGGCTGCTGACAACACTGCTCCAGGACTAAGGCAGCCTGTGTCAGAGGCAGCAGCAGCACCCTGCCTTCCCCTGGGCTGCACAGACAAACTGCTCGACAGAGCGCTGAGCAGAAAGCCAGCGTGCAACAGAGAGCAAAGAGCAACCCAGCTCAGCACAGTATTTCCACACAAACTGCAAACCAATCTGTTGGGTGAATTCAAACCCCGGGAATTTTTAACAATTCTTCAAAGAGGAAGCAAATCTCGCAGGGAATTGAAGCACCCCCTCTAGCTGGCAGTAGTTAAACATGCTGATATTTACAGCGTTGCATTATTGTACTGGTTTTGGGACAATTCAGACTCAGGATTACTGGGCTACTCTGAATGAAAAAACTGCATGAAGAAATCAGTTAATGATGCAGATTTCTGATGCATTTGATATACATCATCAGGAAATGCCAGACAGTGCATACAGATTGTGTGATACAGATTGTTCCAACAAGGTGGTAAGACAACAGAAATGACACAGTGTTTAATCACAGGCAAAGCTCCCAGTAAACAGAGAGTGATTTCTACTCACCTCTCTCACATAACCTAAATTTGAACTGAGCAGAAGTGGCTGCTGTGCTTTTTACTGCCATGAACTCTGCTCAGTGTTGTGTGCATGTAGCTTACCTCCAGGGAGAACGACAACACGACGTCTGACTTGGAAAGCTGGTTCTCGTTTTCCTCTCCCATGTCAATTATTGAGGTGTTGTGGCTACGTTTCAGCTTCTGCAGCTTAAACTCAGAGCCTCCTTTAGACACAGGCATGCTCTCCAAGTTTGCCATCAGGAGATTGACAGATGACTTCAGCTCTTCAATGTACATGTTCTCCATTTCTTTGGACACAAACTTGGGAAACTTGCGCTCCTTGGATTTGGAAACAAACACAACAGATAAACAGGAATAATAATAAATAGGAATGAATGTTTGTGACAATCAACAACCACTTGTTGCAGTGGGAGAATCCTGCAAGAGCACCTGCAGAGGTTTGTGAGCAGGGAACTCCTACAAACCAGATGATAAATTACAGCTTCCCCCTGGGTAATATAGAAACATTATTGTTAGTTTCTTGTAGAATTACTACTTGGTACTTGTTCAACTTTGCTGTCTTTTTCATGCACTTGCACTTCACTCTTCTATCTGCAAATGGGCTTTTTCCTACGCATGTATTCTCAATTACAAGCACTCCAGGCCAGATCTCAACTGAACTTTGTGACCAACAGCAACTTACTAAGGATTCAGAGGATGCTGACAGTAAGAAAGAAATTTGTTTTCCAGTCTCCCAATTGTGCCAGCTCTTTATAAAACACTTCTGAGAGGTTGTACCATAAAGTTTCTAGGTGTGAAGGAGCCCAATGAGGGAAAACCAGCCATGCGTGGGCAGGAATTTTCAGTCCTAACTGGAAAAAAGGGTAAAATATCCTTTCCACAACTTGCCAAGGCCTGAGCCTCCCTTTGAGAAGACAACCTTTCACTGTGAGACCCTCCAGTGCTGCTCGCTGTCAACAGGAAATTTAAACTCTAAAACCATGGTGACAGTGAGAGCAAAATATGATGCTCCCCAATGCACGTTCTCAGCTTTGAACTGCTGCCCATCACCGGTCTGAGCCATACATCTTCTGACAACTCTTCTCATGGCCTGAATCTGCTCAGGATTCAGATGTCTCTCAGTGGGTTATGAGACACTGTGCAAGGCGTAAGACAGTGAGGCAGCATCTGCAGCCAGGGAACACAAGGCTGACGTGCAAAGAATCCTGGTGGCAATTCACAACATTTTACAAAGCCATTTATAAAATGCATGCTAGAAAAGAAAACAAGGTCATGTTTCTTGCAGAAGACTGTCATCAGGCTGTGGAAAGAGTTCTCCTTTGCACTAGTTTTTGCATCAGTCCTCAATAGCTTACTCACTACAAGCAGAGCTCATAGCACCACTCACACTAAGCAACTGAAGTCTCATCTGTTTCCTCTATCTTGGGAAGCAATTCCCTCATGTAAATTAGACCTGATGTAAGATAAACTACCTAATCAGCCTGCTGTATGGTCTGTGCATTATATAAGTGTATATAAGTCTGTGCATTAAGTAAGTCACCCCTAGGAAAAAAAACCTCAAGTGTTTTGTAGATTTTGAGATTTTGAGAACTACTGCTGCAGCAATGATCTTCAGACATTATTGCTTTTTTATCCTGCTGCCATCCATCTCTCCAGGGACTACAATTTTGGCACTGCTCTCACAAACCTCTTCAGAAGTGCAGCATGGACTGAGATATTTCGCTGACTGCCACCAGCAAATTCTTGTATTAAGGCTAAAAATGTAGTTTGAAGTGATGCATAAGAGTTTAATTGGGACTATATAACTGATGCTGGAAAAGCAGAGATGCAGGTGTGGTCTCAAGTCAGCCATCAGACTGGAGATAAAGTTGGGAGAAGTCTGGAGTAAGACACATAAAGAGATGCAGACAACAGCAAGAAAGAGCATTAATCACCTCCCCATGTGCTGGGAGCAGAGAGAGGATCAGGAATGGGGACAAGCATGGAGTAAGATCGTGCTAAGACTGAGGAATGACATGTCCAGAAGGCTGGTGCAGAGAGGGTCCAGCCCCAGACTGACACTTCACTCCAGTGCCACCACAAGGTCTCACTTAGTTGTCCCTGCATGTGCTCCTCCTTGTCTTTGAGGCCAGGTGACTGGGAGGGAGAAAAGAGCACTTGCTACTGCAGAGATAAATATACGTCTGCCTTGGCATCACTAAGCTCTCAGCTGTAATGCTGCTCAATTTAGCTGCTGGAAAAGTACAGCTAGCAGACTGAAAAGCCTGTCCAGATTCAGCTTTATAACATCTGCTGGCCTTCGAGTGTGATCCTCAAGCTGCCTGGCTGATGTGCTTTGATGGAGTCAGGCTCAGAGGGGGCCCTTGCCTAGTACTGCCCTAGTGCTGCACTGAGCTGCACTCTCCTGGGCACATAGGAAGGCAAAACCACCCTGAGCTGTGTCCTGGTATCCAGAGGCAGGAAAGCTGGCATGAAAAGTGACTTGTTGAAGGTCACATAACAGTCAGGAGAAACCTTGCAGACCCACTGGTCCCGTAAGACTCCACAGCCTTTGCTGCCTCTGAAGTGCAAATGTCCTAGTGTGAATTTCTTAATTTACCAAGGAGGTATTAATTTGCTTTGAGCATGGGATCTCCAAGACAGCCACCTCAGGGCTGGTTTCACAAGCAGTGTAAGCCTCCCAGTGAAGCAAATCTGTATTAAAAGCTGCAAATTGGAGATAAATATGGAAATGCCATCCTTTCATTGAGCTGAATTGTGAACCTGGCCTCTGTTACAGGAAAAGCAGCCTAGCCCAGAAAGGAGACTACAGAAAAGGATTCAAAAGGTCATTTGGATGCTTCCAAAATACGGTATTCATGGATCTGAAAGAACAAGGCTTCTCACAGGCAGATGCTGGCTGGACCTGACATTCTGGAGAGAAAATCTGCAGCAGTACCACAACGGAGATTAAATACCCCTAGCTGCCAACTGGAACACAGGTAAGTCCCTTTTACTCTAAACCATGCTCCAAGCTGCACTGTTGCATTTTGAAGGTTGAATTCTGCACAAGGATATGCCAGGTTATGTAGATGAGTTTCCCCCTGACTCTCTCTCGGATGGCCTGCAGTGTCACGGTTTGTTTTCAGCATCCTTGGGGGAAGAAAGGAAATAGCAAATTCTCATCTGCAAAAAATAATTCACGAAGCTGCAGCTTCTGCTGGCTGCTACTGAATCATGAATATTGTTGTTCTACATGCCATAAAGAGAAAATGAAATAACAAAACCAGGCAATCTTTTTCTGGCACCCAGTGCCAGGCTACCCATCTCAGAACCAGAGCACCCACGCTCAGTGCAGGGGCTTATATTTCACTGCAAATAAATACTGTAGGTTTTCTTGACAAGAATGAAGTGGCAAAGGGCCAAATGCTGAACAAAAGAGCTGCAGTCAGTTTGCTGTTTTGCTGCACCATTGATTGGCCATCTCACTAATTTTACCAGTGAAGTGGGGAAAACCAGCGCCTACATCCCCAAAGATGGAACAGAAGCAGATGTTTATCAGAGGTGTTAGTGAAGAGGAGCTGTGCAGGCTCCACCAGCACCACTGTTAATGCCTGACTATAAATCAATATGCTCCGCTTTTCACACCCAGGCATTGTGGTTGCAAACAGCTCTGATATTACCTTTCTTATGAAAAAATCCTAATTTGGGCCCAGCTCAATGCTGGGAGGACTGCTGCTGAAAGGCAGGCTCCTAGACTGAGTTTGTCTTTCTGATTATATCTTTTTTTTTTGCCTTGTAATAATGGCTTCTTGATTATCAAGAGCAGCCAGATAGAGCATTGCCAATGACTCCAGCCCCATTAGGGCTTTATCAGTGACTCAGAGCATCTGATTAGAGGCAAGGATAAAACTCGACCATACTGATGTCAACAGGATCCTCTCCGTCATCTATGGCTGCTGGAGGCCACGTAAGCCTGCACTGTGTGAGGGTGTGATTTGCTCCTTGGGAGATGGCTCCTTACAGAAGGGGGATTAGCTGAGTGCTTGGTTATCAAAGCTCTTTGGAGGTCCTGTGCCTACTGCTCCAAACAGCAGCAATTCCTGCAGGGGACAACCATGGCCTGACTGCTGTCATGCACACTGTGAACTTCTTTGGGACAATACATGTGAAGGATCTTTATTGAGGTAGCATTTACCTACAAACAGGAAATGGTGGCTCCCATCGGCCCAACAAACAACACAAATCCCATTAGGACCATTCCTGGCTCCTTTTCTACACACCATCATCCACCTTATTGTCCAGCATAGAACTGTGACACCTCTGAGGGTTCACAAGCGATTTTTCAGGAAACTAAACTGTCTCATCAGGAGATTCCAAGAAATGCACATCACAAGAGCTTCATCTTGTTTTATTTGCAGCTAAAAATCTGATCATTTTTAACTGGTAATTACTGTGAGAAGAAACTTGTAAGAGAATGACAGGACCTGGGGGCTGCATGAAACTCCTTGTACACTCCTAAATGAAGAGGTTATTAATAACAGTATACTTTTTTTTTTACCTTGGCAATTTGTTCTGCCATTTGGAGACGTCCATCTAACTCGCGTCTGATCTGCGCTGCCTGCTCATCAGGGTTGTCCAGCTGTAGAAAAACAAAAGGCAAATCGAGGTGAAAATTAAACAAACACAGCACGTTTAGGAGCAGTTCAGTTCTTCAGGCTGACCACCTGTGCTACATTGTTGATAGAGCGAGTGGTGAGGGGCCAGAGTCTGGAACAGAAGCCCCCACAAAGGACAAATGCAATGTTCACCAACCCAAGACAATTTTTGATGTCTGCTCAGCTGCCTACTGGGGCTGAGCATCCTCACCCTGAGGTGCTCTGGTGCAGTGTGGTCTGGAAAATTACAGCTACAGTGATGACAAAAGTTCCAATTCTCCGCCTGATGAATGATGAGCTCACCTGGTGCCCACTGGACCAGCTGAAAGACCACGTTGCCCCCAACCCATCACTATCCTCAGCAGCTCCTTGTATGTGTGCCTGCACATCCCTCACCTCCCCTCTCCCACATACACTCGTGCTGATCCGCACAGGTGAAGGTGTTATTTCTGCACACTGATTCACCACTGATTTTCCAGAGAGCCAACACTGCTTATGGCTGAGATTGATGGAAAGTGTATTTTTGATTAGCTTTTGGGGGCCTTTGTTACAGATTTAATTCAGGAAAACTACAAAGTGTCCTGACTGGGATGCAAAACCATTGAAGCTTCAATGGTTTCATTCCCATCAGCTGCATGATATAACCTGCTGGTTATATCTTTATATTCCTGATGCCAGCACCAGTACAGACCCATGGATTAGCAGCACCTTTCAGGATCAGCTGCCCCTGTTAATTTCTCCATGAACAAATGTACCTCACATGTACCCTGCACCAGTGTGGAAGCACCTCTCAGAGCTGCTTCATTAAGGGCATGAAACATACAGACCCAGATTTCCATTTCCTTGCAACTCTTAAAGAGGGGGAATTATTTGAATTCTATTTGAGCTAAAGTAATTGAGGTTAATCACACACTACCCAAAATATCTCAGGAGCTAAATTTAGAAATTGAGGATGCTGCTGTGGAGGAGGGTTGATTTTGCTGTATGCTAATGAGCCATCAAACTGCCTCACACTTTCTGCACTGTCATCTTGATCGTGCAGATGTTTTCCAGTAATGCTACAGGTGTCAAGGCAAGATCTGACCGTAGAAGATTATTTTTCTTAGGAGCCAACAAGCAGCCTGGGCAGTCTCTGTGGCTGTGGTTGAGTGGGTAAGGTATTGCTTTCCAGGGCTGTGCTTCCCAAGATTAAGTAGTGTTGCCAAGCCAAGTAACCTGGTCTTTAAAAGTAACAAAAATTTTTCCAGGCTGTATTTTCAATGACTCTGCATGATAGCTCCATGACAAAAACAGATATCTTTGAAAGCAACTGTAGTCTGAAGTAACCAAAATAACATTTTCTTCTTGCTGTCTACAGAATGGTACTAATTGTGACAGTTCCTGCCTGCCCTCCTGGCACCTTCCAGCAGATTCCTTGTGACTAAAAGCAGCAGCCCAACAGCTCAGCCACTGTCTCCTCCTATGCCTGGGAAGGACTCCTGTGTCTGGGAAAGGCTCCTGCTGCCATCAGAGCAAGCAGAGTACATTTTACACAGTCATAACACTACATAGGGCCATTAAGAGGGCAATGCTGGTACCCATAAAATATACCTGGCTTGTGAAATAAGGCAAGGTGCAAATGTGAGGCATGCCATCTAAGCAAGACCAAGCAAGGCAACACAGACCTTAATATCATTAAAACTCAATTTCTTAACTAGAGAATCAGCTATTTATTATCTGCCACATGCCTGGCCACTTCATTTTCAAGTACTTGACAGCCAAATACATAAATTATTTAAAAAGTCAAAGAGAAACTGAATTAGTTTCATTCTGCATTATGACTATGTTATGAGTGTGCTGTGAATAAAGCAAAGATATAAATCATAAGGTTGCCCCAGTCAATTAAATGTGAAAAGTATTATAGATTTCAGTATATACATGATTTTTCATATGCACTGGGCTTTTCTTCAGCAGCATGCCACAAATACATAATTTACATAATTTGTAATTCTCAACTGATCATTACCCAACTGCCTGCTGGTAAATTAGATGTTTTCATACGTCTACCCACAACCACATTAGTTCTCTCTGCCTGCCCTGCAGAAATTACCGACATTGGTGTAACAGTTGCTAAAGCAAAAGAATAAAAATTAAAAACTATACGTAGATTAGGATTTAAGTGGAACCCAAAACTGACCAGCACTGCAGCCAGCCATCACTGGAGGCATTGCAGGGCAGGTGTCTTACTCTAACCCCTGGTGAGGACTCAATTGCAAGAAAAAGACCTTGCAAGAACACAGTTTTTTTCCATGCAAACTGTTAATACGGAATAATTTTTAGTGAGCACTAGTAAATAAGATAAATGGGTTTAAAATGTTCCTCATGAGATTCTGACAGTTTTGATTGCCAGTTGCTGGCCTGCAGAAGCAATCCTTTGCTTCCATCCCCCTGAAACAAACTCACTGAATTTTCTTCCTGTTATCACAAAAGGATGAGAGGTAATCCTCTACATCTTTGAGAGGCAGTAGACACAAACCAACCAGCTTATTAGGCTGTAAGGTCTTCAACAAGACACACAGGCACCAACCAAATCCACGTCTCAAGGGTTTGCTGCATCAAAGATCACCCACACATCACCCAGCCTGAGCCTTACAGTTTTCAAAGCCAAGAGCCCAGGCTCACTTCTGCTTATACCAGGAAATGCCAAAGGCAGTGCAAGGACATGAACACTATTAGGGGATTTTAAACCCCTGTGCTTTTGGAGTCCAAGTGTTTTATTTGAAGTGTTTATATTGAAAGCTCCAGCTTTGGTTTAACACGGCTTAAAGCCAAACTATTTACAATTGCTGCCACAGCTCCAAATGAGCCACTGGAGCAGCCCAGGCTGCCATCCTCTTTCCCTCTTTCTTGTGACCAAAGCACTTCAGTTCAGATTCACACCTCAGACCCACCCACCTGCCCAGGTGTGAGCAAAGCACAGTTCTCTTGCCATGGACCACAGCAAGAGGGCTGCAGGTGGGATGAGCCCTCCCAGTCTGAGAGGCACAAGGGACATGCCGCACTCAGCCCTTGGATGGCTGGTAAGAGTAAGAGTAGATCCAGCTGTTCCACCAAACATGGATTGATGGGGCACAGTCCCAACAGACACAGGGAGTGAAACAGGACACAGGAGCTAAACCCATGCTCTGAGCTCAGTGCTGCTGGAATAACATTGTTGTAAATTACAAGGCTTTATAATGAAATAACATCGATATAAGCTAAGAGGGTTTGTAATGACAGGATGCAACACACAGATACAACCTTCAATGCCTGGCATTTATGCTGTGGACATGACAGGTATTGTTGGTTTAATTGCCATCAGCACCAGCCAGAAACCACCGGGATCCTTTAACAGTTTAATCCCTCCCTGCCAGCCACTGCTAATGCTGATCCCTGCTTTCCAGCAGAGGCAGCAGATGTCACAACATCCCCGTTCCTGAAGCGTAACTGGGGCCTGTCCCACGGCATCTCCCCTCCTGTGTGAAAGGTCACAGTGTGGTGGTGGGGATCCAGTGGCCTTCCCATGACACGTGCTCCTGCAGATGACCAGCCATTTGCAACAGGGTACTGGAAAAATATATTTTAAATACTCTGGCAGTGCAAACGCTGGGCTGCAGCAACCAGCTTTATGCTGCATCGGGAACGGAAACACACCAGGCTTTTATTCTTCTGGACAGGAAAGCATTTAGTCCAGGGCTCCATGAAATCCCCAGCTATTGCCTGTGTTGGTTTTCTCCACAGCAGTACTGGCACCCAGGAATGGGGGATCAGGTGGGCTGCTGCAGAGCAGGTACTGAGGGCCATCTCAGTGATCTTCAACATCAATTTTCTCTGTCTCTGTGTCCAGCATACCAACCATGCAGCTGGGGGGGTCTAAAAATGCCACTTTGTGAATGATTTTCCATAGCTGGAGGACTAAGACAAAAACCATGACCCACTCATCTTCTTCCTAAGCCTGGCTTAACTCCTCCCAAAATAATTAGTGCAGCCAACTGCCTGTGCAGTGCATGGTTATAGGTGCCAAATACCTCAAAGAGGAAATTTCAAGGCACTCATCCTTTAACATGCTGCGAGCTCTGTAGTTCAGCAAATGGTTGATTAAGTATTTCAAAGCAAACATGCTCATGGTGAAGGCTGAACAAGATCACAATATGGGTGACAATTTTGCAGCTTTGATGTAGGACTTTAGGAGAGATCTTTGTCTCATAAAAGGTGGTTTCACTTTGTGATGCACAGTGTGAGAAAACACTGAAAAATTCATAAGACACATCAATTAATAATTAATCTGTCAGTCCAGGAGTACTCACAACTTGTGGCATCAGCATCGTGGAGTACTTCAAGAAACATGGCCCCCAAAGTGACTCATTGCAGGGATGCCCTTGGTTTCATACCACAAAGCTGCTGTTTTAGGAGATAAAGTGCAATGAGGCAGGACAGAGTGGCACCATGTGGCACACATATGCTCCATGTCAATGTCACAGACTGCTCTGCAGCATCCTTTCCCACTAATGGTAAATATTCCTCTCTACAAGCAGCCAAGGGCAGTGGGATGCAGCAGTCTGGTGCTCAAGGCCCTGACCTCTTCCCACAAGTCTGTAGCAGAAAACAACTCTGACTTCCCTTTAAACTGGGAACATGAATGATGCTAAGCTGCCTCAGAGGGGTAAGTCACTAATGTCCTGGGCAACATGTTCACCCTCTGAGCAGCAAACTGCAACCCACAGACCACTGGCTGCCTTGGGATCTGAAACAGGAGCAAGGAAGAGGAAGCAAGGACAGCTTGTCCATGTTAGGCACCTCCCTGCATCAGCAACCATGGCAGTATCTGCCTAGCCGAGCTATGGATTCAACAACTCTCACTCCTGCAGTTCAAGAGAGGATTCTGGAAGTCCTGGAGGGACCAGCAGAACATGTCTTGTCCACCAGCATTTAGGATTGCAGTGATGCATGATCCCTTGACACCCCAGGGTACTGATCTCCCAGTGTTACTGCACAGCAGGGATGCTTAAGGCTACCTCTCCTCTGGACAGTCAGAACTTCCCAAATCAGTCTTTTAGGTTCAGTCATGCAGAATCTTTCTGGCACAATGTAAAATTCCCCTTAATTCAAGGAATCTGTGCCTATTACCTCACCAAAATTTTCTTTTCCCCTCCCATCAGCCCCAGCTCCTCACACAGGAGGTTCTGGTACCCCAAACATGTGACAAATCCCTCTCCCCCTAGGGAGGAGACTACCTCATTTTGCTCATGTGTAGGTAAAACAGGCTACGCTGCAGGGATTCAGTAATTTCCATAATAATTCAGTAAGGGCTCCACAGTTACTGTTTGTTGTGGATAGGTGCTGGCTCCTGCTATCCCATCAGACTCCTAGGTTATCTAATGAACCACTTGTGCGTGAGAGCACTCAGGGGATCTCAGGAGGGTGATTTAAAACAATAGAAAGGACTTGGATAATTCAGTAAAGGCTGGTGATTCTCTCTTAAAGAGAAATCTTATTTCATGCTTCACAAACTTAAGGGTTGCACTAGATTTGTTGGTGAAAACACTCCTGGGGATGTAGAGCAGCCTCTCCCTGCCTCAGTGTGAATCTCAGAGTGCTACAATACATCTCTGTGCCTCAGCAGCCACCAGGGCTGTGCAGCCTTTCACCCATCACATCTGCCTGTGGATGCTGGGATCATGCCTGTTTCACCAGGTGAGGTCAAGACATCCACCCTTGGACTCACCATGGTCTAAGTGCTTTCTTAGGTAGCTGTTTATCCCATGAACTGCGATGATTTTCCATCAGAGCAGCTCTGATGGCACATGCAGGCAGAGGTTTCTCATGTCCTCTTTGTACCCACAGGTACTCACTGCTCATCTGCTGAGTGCTGATGGATCACCCAGCACCAGCTGGTGCCATGGCAAGGGCAGGCAGGTGCCAGGCATGGATCCTGTGCAGGAAAAGATGCCATCTCTGCAAGCCCTCTCAGTTCCCAAACTGCCTACCACCACACCTCTCCACAGCTTTGCAAGGCTGCACCGTGGGGCTGAGGGAAGCTGAGACAAGCAAACTCAGCATGCATCTTCCAGCAACTTGTGCAAAGATACCTCCAGATTTATGTGCAATGATAAATCAAAGTAAATGAGAAACCAGATTCAGCAAAACAGGAAGGGGAAGAAAAAAGTGCTGCCTGCCTTTGCAAATGTTTTACAAGCTGTTAAGAAAAGCGATGGCAGAGCACATCCA
Organism: Petroica traversi; assembly: GCA_025920805.1. Classification (NCBI taxonomy): domain Eukaryota; kingdom Metazoa; phylum Chordata; class Aves; order Passeriformes; family Petroicidae; genus Petroica; species Petroica traversi. Next base: position 7,055,716 of record JAHLSL010000043.1, on the reverse strand, counting down.
CTCAGAAGGCACGTCCTTTCCATCTGTGGCCAGAGAACTTTTGAACCCTGCAAATCCCTCTGCTAGATCATCCGTGGAAGGTGTATGACACTGAAAGGGATTGAAAACTAAAGCTGACCAGAGGCTCTGACCTCTGAGCATGCCTTAATACCATCTTCTTATGGCATTGCATAAGGATGCTTGAAAGCGTGCGGGCAGCATACGCTGAGCTATGGCACCCTGAGAGAAACTGGAACACTGGCTGGTTGATGCTGCCTGAGGTACATTAAGCTTGCTTGTGTTTCCTTACAGCTTATCATATGCTGAATTTCACATCAGTTATTGCAAAGAGAATCCCCTGAATTTCCTAAACATGGCAATAAACTACTACTGAGTTCCAAGTAAGTTTTACAGCTGGAATTAGCTGTAATTAATTCATCCCAATCATCATGGAAGAAGGATCAACATATCCTCAAATCCTCATCTTTCATTAAAAGCTTAATGGTAAACACATTCATCACTTAATTCAAAATGGGCTTTGGCTTTTGGAGCTAAAGTAAGTTGCATGAGGACACTAGTCCAGCAAAGCTGCAGTACCCTGACACTCAGCAGGATTAAATGTGACAGAGTAAGAGGCGGGAACATCTCCAACGGTGTCTACGCAATAACTGTTTTTCTGCAGAAAGCTCAGAAAAAAAAACTGGCAAAGCAGAAACTGGCCGCGAACAGCAAGGTTTTGGTTCTATTATATGCTAAATCAGCAGAAAACAAGGGAGAGGGAATGTTAAGAGAAGTTTATGGCTTCAAGGACTAGGATAGCAAAGATTGCAGTCCTGCTCATTACAGTTCATTTTTGTACTTGTGAAGTTTAGATTTATCACAGGCAGAGACCTAAAGAGACCGATCTCCTGAGCTGATGTCTTTCACATTCATTTGATGCAGCAAACTTTCCCATGAGGTCAGGGAGAAAACAGTCAGGAGAATTAAGCCTCTAGGCAACAAATTTCCAGCACATAAAGAGGTTGCTGCATGTTCTCAGTGGATGGCATCCTATGGTGGAGGTAGGAGCTGAAGCTGCTGATCTCACCTGTAAGTAGGATCACATTTCTCCAGAAGTCTCTGTATAGGCCAGTATCAGACCCCCTTCCTACAGCAACAGAGAACTGGAAGGGAACTGCCTTCCACTGCTGATCCAGCTATTTTAGTCCCTCTAACTTGCACCTAATATGCTGCTCACTAATTGGTATCAGCTTATCAAAATCTAGAGCAGAAACATCACATCCCTAAGTCCCTTTGATCAATACATAACAACAGCTATAAATGATTAGTAAGCAATCAGTATTGCTATGCTAAATTACTATATTATGCTAATTAAAATGTCAGTTCCTTGCTTTTCTTAGAACAGTGCCCAAACATCTGTGCTCTGAGTCATTCAAAGGTTTCAGAGACGTTTACCTCAGAGAGAATCTCCTGGTTTTGAACAGAAGCAATATCAGTCCTTAGCCACATCAATCCTATCTAATCTATCATTGCATTTTAGAAAAGCCACCTCTTGTAAAAATAATTAGCATTCAACAACATGAAAAAAAATCACAAGAAATATGGATTGGAATCCTAGCTTCACTAATTGGGAACATCTGCCACCTCTCTTACTGCTTGATCCCCCCCAACAGGACCTATTCTGTCCCTGAAGAACCAGTGGTACAAAATGGAAGTCTGGCATCTCAGGAAAGGGCCATGTGGAGCTGAGAGCTGTCATGTGAGATCTAACCTCACATAATACCCTTGCGAGATGCTCTGGCGCCTGCATTAAGGATCAAGGATGTGAGAAGAATTGGAGGAGACACAGAAAAGCAGCAAGAGGCATAGCTATGAGGAAACAAACACAGGGAACAAAACTGTAAACCTTTTAAAAGCGGTAAGTCCACAGTTGAGAGGAGGAGGAATACAGCACAAGGTACCACATGTGGGGAGAGTTCAGCAGGAGTGCCAAGACCTCCCATGGGGTGCTCCATCCTGACCCCCTTACTGGTGGGGACAGTCAACCCAGCAAGCTGCCTACACAATACAGAAAATGCTGTTCTTTTTCCATATTCAATATATGAGAAATAATTTCTGTGTACAGACACTAAAACAATTACAGAATAAGATGTTTCAGCCAGGCAGCAGCAGCTCCTGCCACATGGTTGGACAGCCCAGCTCCCTCTGCACAGAGCATGGCACTGCTGCTCCCAGGTCTGCACTGGCTTTACTCTCATCAGCTCAAACTGTGGCCCTGCATGCAGCTAATGCCTGGGTACAGGAGGATGGGCAAACAGGGATGATCTTTTGGGGCCCTGGGGTTTGAAGATGCTAAAAATTCCTCCTAGTCTTAGAACCATTGCCTTACAGATCTCATACTGATGCTCAGAGCAGGCTATGGTACCACAGCAATAATACACACATGTAGTGCCATGAGCCTCCAGCCTTCACCATGTTCTACACTGCAGACAATAAACATTTCCTTTTCTTCTTGTCAGGGAGCCAAATTAATTCTAAATGGCTTTACTGACCATCACACACACAGAACACCAGCTACAGACCTCAATTTCTGACACATCAGCTGTGAAGGCAAGAACCTGCAGATAAGAGAGCATCGAGGCTTTGAGGGCACTGCCAGACCCAGCACTAAGAACAATTAGTTTTTTCCAGACCATGTATCGCATGTAATAGAAAATATTAACTCATGTTCCAAATATTTATGAAAAGTTCAGACATAATAAACCAATTTGCAATTGAAAATTAACAATCTAAAAATTCAGCCATGTAGACAGAGAGCATTAAATATAACTGCAGTTAATGTAAGCTGATTTAAATACAGCTAATACAGCAGCAATAGAAAAAGGCAGTCAATCACATCCCCTGCCATTAACAGCCTTCTCCATGTGAAATATTATTATCTGAAGCTTTCAAGCTGCTCTGCTGTCCCAGTGTGTGCAGGAGAGCTGTTTGCCTAAAACCTGCTCCAGCTGGAGCAGAGGGATGAGGTGTCCATCTGTCCACCACCCCCACATGTCTGTCTATCCCTTCTACTCCCCCAGCCAAGGCTGACCCTGCTCCCCCCACACCTGAGCCCCAGCCACCATGAGATGGTAAATGAAGCCAGGCTGCTGTGGAGCATTTTGGAGCAGTGCCTGCAGCCCTGTGCTCCCAGGCTCTCCAGAGGGGCTGTGCATGACAAGGATCCCAACACTGTGTGAATGGGGGGATCAGGGCAGAAAACAAACCAGTGTTGTCCTGATGGTCTTGCACTGTGTTCATGACAGCACGAACACCAGCACCAGCTTTCCCCAGGCTCACTCACTGCCTCTCAACTATCTTTCCCTAGAGCTAAGTAGGGATAGAACCTCCAGACAGAGCTCTTCCATCCCCATTAGGTGGAGAGCTCTTTTTCACACTGCTTCACTAATTATTCTTTGTACTTAAAGCCAAGTAAAACACTGATTGCCCAATACATTCATCCCAACCCAGGCTGGATTACCTTAGCATTGTCATATGCCAGGACACAACACAGCTGGAGAAGAGGGAGCAGCATCCACCACCCTTGAACCCTGGGGGCAGCCTGAAGGAGAGGGCTGGGATGCCAGGGGAGACGGCACAGTCCTGTGCAGCAGACTTCCATGAACAAAAGATTATGGATTTAAGGATGGGATATATGCTGAGTGATGGGTCAGGCCCCAGTGTAGCTACAAGGTGACTCTTCCAGGCAGCTCCTCTGTCAGAAACACTGTGATCCCCTGCTTTCTGAGGAAATGTGGTTTATTTTGAACTACATTCAGCAAGGCATGACCTCTTTCCTTTGAAATCATCAGCAGAGCAGGAGGCTTTTGCTTAGAGAGTTGAGGAAAATACACTGGATACTCCAAGAGGAGGGCTATTGTTGAAGTCCCTCGGTGCTTTCTCTGTGGCAGAACTCTGAAAAAATAAGGTAATAACCTGCTCTGATCCCATTTCATCTGAGTCTACCCTCAGTCTTCCCTTTAAGCCTTCACTGAGGACCACGCACTTTATATGCACAAAAACATGCAAGAGAGTAGTGCAAAATATACAGCTGGAATCCAGATGTGAGACAGAGTGCAGCTATGACTGCAGGTCTGTAGAACCAGTGCCTGCTCATCTCAGCCATCTCCTGCAGTTGTTTTTAGAAATTAGGAAAAGCATCAATGAAGAGAAAGGGCACGCTTGAAGCATTCTCATGGAATTAATATTTATTTTCCATTCTGCTCTGTAACCTGGTAAAAACTGCACTGCTAGAACCACCCTCTTACTTCAAATGAAGGTACCACCCAATGTTACCAGCAATAAACCCATGGGAATGTACACATATGCAATCTATACCTGAAACCTTTCCCTTCTGTTTCTTATTATCAGTCAAAGAGATCTGTGGAAATCAAGGGCAGGAGAGCAGTGTTCAGGGCACTAGAAAAAAAAAAATGCATATGTGCAACCCATGGGGTCAGATTGCTGTCCCTGCTGCATACCCCCTGCATCCCCCTCTTTCTCCAGTGGGAAAAAAAACCAGGGAAAGCAGGCTCTGACAGAACTGATGGCCCAAATGCTGAAAAGGCTGTTAAGAAAGGTGGACAAAAACAAGGGAGCTCTTGCAGAGCTGGGAAAAGCTCGGGTACCTGCCTGTTCTGCTTTGCAGGTGCAAAGGAATCAACTGAGATTTATACTGTGACCTTGCGTGAGAGCTGAGGGAATAACAAAATCATTTGGCTCACAGGCTGCGCAAAATCCACACAGATCTTACCCTGTCAAAAAGCATTCATCTTCAGACAGTTTTCCTCTCTACATTTTTCCGCAACCTTAAAAACCTAAGCTGTCCTGTTTCTAAAATGCTCAGATCCATCTTAAATCCATTCTCCTACTCTTTTTTTAGTGGAATTTAGAGTAGAGGGTAAAACATTGCTGAAACAATTCAACCAGTTCCTTAAAAATCTGAAAAAAAAGCTTCATTCAGCCCAAATGTGCCTGTGTTATAAACAATATGCAGGCTCACTCCACAGCCTGAATTTGCTGAAAATTAAGAGATGTACGATTGCCTCTTCCATATTCCACTGGGAGAAAAAGCAGCAATCCTGCCCCATTTTTTCCAGAGCCATTTTCACACCCAGCCAAACACCTCCCAGCTGTGCCAGATGTGCTTTCCACCACAGGTAAAATGAATGGAGGGGGTGACAAAACAGATGGCTCTGCAAGATGCTGGCTCATGCGAGCAGGAGCCCAGCTGAGAGAATGAGTACCCAAGAGTAGGGAGGAGAAAATGGGCAAAGCAGAAAATCCCATCTCAGCCCAATCACCACGCAGAGTTATTCTGGTTTATGCTGCTGGCAGCCTTCTTAACTGCACAATGACACACGCTAAAAATATTTGCCGTTTGGACTAGATTTCATGTTTTAAAATGTATAACAAATAATTACTTGTACAGCACAAACCTTATAGCTTCTGCTTCTGAGCAGATGGGAGTTTGTAACAAACTTCATCTGGCAAAGCAGTGTCCCCTCATCTGCCATCACCTCATCCTCACTGCCATGCAGCACCAAGTGCTCTGTGCATGCCAGCCCTGCTTCCTAACACGGGCAGCTCTACAGCAAAGGTTTTTGGCTGCAGGTGGCCAGGGAACAGCTCCAATATGCCTGGCTGCAAGACTCTTTTTCAGAGCCCACCACAACTTCCATTGAAGACTAAAATGAAATAACCAGCCTAGACAAAGTTCAGTTAAATAACTGATTCTATACTCAGCAACAACACTTCCATGGTGTCCAGAACCGGCCCAGCCATGGGATGAACTCCCAGCCCAAAATTAACCACTTGTCCCTTCCTGTGCAATCTCCTGTACACCCTTAGTAAAAATCCAGCCTACAGTTGCTATGTTAAGGCCTGCGCTTCTATTTAAATGTAAGCATATCTGATAGGAAAAGAATGTATCCTTCAGGTGAGAGAAGGCTGTCACAACCTTTGCCCAGCCCTCCCAACTGTGACTATCAGTGGCAGGCAAGAGTGAGTGCTTTGATCTCAGTTTTACTGCTCCTTTACATGCACAGTTAAACATTGCCCCAATACACCTGGCAAACAAATTACTGGGACCATTTCCCCAGGTGAGTCAAACTTTTAGTTCTTCCTTATCCCTTCACATAACTCTCAAGACTTTTCCAACGTATTTTTATAGTACAAGTCTCAGATTGGGATATAGGAGAGGTTTTTTTGCTGCCCTATAGAAAGACAACAGTTTCTCACAATGTTTCCTGGGGTACCTTCACACATGCCAAAGGCTTGGCACCATGGCTGGAGTCCTCAGCACACCCACTGAGGCTGTGGCTGCATCCCGTTCTCCTTGCCCACCAATGTCCCGAGAATCCTTAGCTGATCCCACAAGGCATCAATCAGACACAAGCTTTGAAAACCTTTCACAGTTCTGTCACCACCTCCTCAGGTACCTTGTTACCTTACTGCCAGTCTGGCTCCTGTTTTAACATTATTTTATGACAGCTTGCACTTCCTCATTGCTTGTTTCACCTTTAAGTCCTCTCCAGAGTCTCTTTTGAAACAGAAAAAAAAAAAAAAGAAACAAAAAAGGGGGAGTATGGATAAAAAAAGGACTTGATTTTCCTCTACATTTTGCTAGAGGTTCTCTTCAAGGTTACAGGCTTGCATGCTCAGAAAGGCAAGGGTATCACAGTGGTTTCAGATGCTGGAAAACAGGGCAGGCAACCCGCTGTAGCAAGGTGGGACAGGCCCCATATCCAGTCCAGCTGTATCCACACGCCCTCCCCAGGGTTTTCCAGAGCATCCAGAATGGCTGGAAAAGCTCTCCACACAGACCACTATATTCAGACCAGAGGGATGAGTTTTGCTTCATCCTAAGGCAGTAACATTGCAGCCTGCAGCAGACAGCTAATGACATTTTTCAAAGGAAATGCTCCTGTTCCAAGCTGAACTCTGGTTTGCCTGGTGAATTTTTCTGAGACCATCCCTTGCTGCTCCTTGCTGTCAGCTGCCCTTCCCTTCTCCAGGGATCACACTGGCATAGCCCAATTCATGTCCAGCAGAGCTTACAGTTACATCCGATTTCACGCTACCAATAAGCATTTGCTCCTTTTTCAGCAGAACTTTATTAGACCCATCTTTCTTTTCCTCTGCTCCCCAGCACCCTGGCACCCCTTCCCAGCAGCCTCTGCACAGGGAGAGTTTTGTTATAAAAGATTCTTATGAACTCTTTGTCTTTGAACAGGAGAGATTTACTTTTGACTGATGTCTGGCATTGAGTAAATTCACGGAACAGTGGAGAGAGAGATTCCCTTCTGCTGTGGCATGATGCCTTAGGGAGACAGATGTGCCTCCTTCTCCTGCCCTTGCACACTGCACTGCCCTTCCCTTCATCATCCCCTGCTCTACTGCTACCCTGACTGCAGACAAGAAAATCTAAGATAGAGATACCAGGGGAAGTTCCTGACTTGCAGGGGTTCACATGGTGCCTCACATGATGGTGATAACCACTGATCTGGTTAAACAAAATGTATTCTGATTGTTATCATCTAGAAAACCACTCTTATTTTGAAACACACCAGGTTTTCCACAGATCACTAATGACGAAGCTCAGACCAGGCTCATACTCTGATGTGACAATGCCAGCATTTCTATTCGTATATTTAGAACAGAAATACATATTATTTTTTTCATTGATGCTGCTTATGTTTTTATCCATACAATGGATGAAATTTCAACTGGCATTATGATAAGAAAGTGTAATGATCCAAATTATCTCATTGAACATATATTTGGCTATTTTAATTGACTTCTACTGGCTGCCAGACATCCTCAGCTGTTTTGCAGTTGCCATATATAAAGCCAGAACAAATTGGCCAATCAGTGACCCTGAATAATTGCCTACGTTGAGTGTTAATAAAGGGGATCAGGAGTTACACAGCTGGGCAAAGGTCTGCACTTGAAAGGAGCAGAGTCACCTCCCAGCCCTGAGCAGGCAGGGCTGGGGGAGCAGCAGGGCTGCAGCTGGTACTCCTGGGGAGAACAGCAGCTCATTGATGAGCCAAATCAACAGCAAAACCCATGTCCAGTTTTCTCCTCTTGCTTTGCTCAGAACCATGCTGTCAGCAGGGACTTGCCAGAGGTAAGCTGTTGTACCAGTCTCAAAGAAACCCGCGTTCCTCATCTCAAATACTGCAAATGTTCATGGGAAACAGCCCCTTTCCCAAATACTGCTGCTGCTGCACACTCACGAGGGGTGACTGCAACATGAAGGACCTCTGACAGTGTATAAGCCAGTATTTAGGAGTGCACTGCTCTTCTATTAATCTAACTGGCGTTATCCCCTCTAACTCCATTCCCCGCAAGCAGACCCAAACCACACTTCTCTTGTCTGACCTGACCATCACTCTCCCACACAAAGTTATTTTGGAATCATTTTGACAGTGGCAGCCACAGCTCCTTCAGCTAATTTACACTCAACTGATACTTAACCATCTGAGCACAACTGTTCCCAGCCAAAATCCACTGTTACGGAAAAAAGGGCAAATAAAGAGAAAATCTACAAGGAGAAAGGTCAGTGAAGAGCAGAGTTAGAAGGAGAATGAAAATGATTACTTGATATTTTGCATTTTTCATAGAAATACAGAGTCATAGAATGGTTTGGGTTGAAAGGGAACCTAAAGACCATCTTTTTTCAACCCTTTCTGCCATAGGCAGGGATACCTTCCAATAGACCAGGTTGCTCCAAGCCCCATCCAACCTGGTCTTGAAAACTTCAGCAATGGGGCATCCACAACTTCTCTGAGCAACTTGTGCCAGTGTGTCACCACGTTCACAGTGAAGAATTTCTGCCTAATATCAAACCTAAAACTCTCCTCTTTTACTTTAAAATTGTCCCCCCTTGTCTCATCACTATCTGCCTGTATAGATAGTAACAATTCAGATATACATGGGAAGTGAATAACACTTCAAGCTATGAGGGGATGGTGAATGCAGTGATGAGGAACTGTTGCTGATATTACACCCTGCATCAGAAATAAAGACCACTGGGTTTTAATGTGATTTTAAAATACAAAATAAAATGCCATGCTTGGCAAATGACATTCTCATCAGACCTAACAGGCATCATGGGACTTAATAAAATTATTGCGTCAATAATTTCTCCATTAACAACATCTCTGTTTTGCAGCTATTTTGTCAGTCCTGGTCTCAGTTCCACACGTGGTGCACGAGATTCCTGGCAATGGCAGCCAAACACATGCCTGCAGCTCATTCCACCAGTGTTGCACAACATGAGCTCCCCAACAAACTGGCAGAAATATCAGCACAATAAATGACTGGTGTTGAGATGAAATAAGAGACCATTTAATTACTCTACTATTAGAATTTTATAATTCAAAATACCCAAAAGGCTTTCTCCCTGTCAAGTTTGGACTTCACTACATCACAAAAGAATATAGTTGTATTTAGCAAAACTCTCCACAGAAAAACTAAGCCTGGGAAAAAGGGAACTCATCAATGATGCTTCTTCTGCTAAAGAACAGCCAAGGAGTAAATCCTTACACTCCCCACTGCAATTTGCGTTATTTTCCAAGATCTCCCACCTTGGTTAGTGCCTTACTATTTGGCTGTGCCCTATGTTTTACATTTTTATGTTGATACCTGGAGCAAAACACCATCAATGTAGACCTTGCCCAGTTTCCTAATGATGACTGGAGGTCTGCAGTTTTGCTACTGCTGCCAGTACAGCTTCACACACAGGCAGTAGTCAGGCAAGATGCAGAAACAAGCTGCACCCATGAGAATGAGCAGGTACTTGACCAAAACTCAGCAGCCTGTTGGGCAAAGTCTGGATACCTTACCTGTGGTCATTGTGCCTGCTTCCTCTCCAGCACCTTTTTTTCACTGCAGACATCATTCCCCCACACATTCAGAAGAGGAAAGCAAAATTATGCCTTTGCTCTTTGTTCTCATTGATTCTGGGAAATGCCTGTAATTTTAGCTGTGTCCTCCTCTGCACACCTGGAATGCTTAAGGCTCAAGCCTGGTTCCACCAATGCCCAGCAGCCCACAGGATGCTGGACCCTGGCTGTGGTTGGGGCACAATAGGGTTCATACCCCAACCTCAGCCCACACCGTGCTCTCCTGGGCCAGCAGCACTCAGGGCTTGCATACAGAGCTCTTGGGAAACTTCACTCACTTCTTTCTCACAGATATCAATATTTTTCATCTACAGTCTCCAGCTCCACAGCAAAACACTCAGGGCCCTGAAACCTGATTCGAGCTGGCTCCTTCAGAGGTTTATGCCTCTCTCTCATGCCTTCTAATCTTTACCTGTGGAGTATTTCAGCTCAATATTGCCCTAAATCTCAATGAACTCTGGTCTTTACACCATTCCCTTTGTCAAAAGGGAATGCAATGGTTTTCCCTCTGTTGTTGCAACAATGCTTCTACAAAGACTTCTTGACAAATACCTGACAAATAATACTGTGCCATCACTTCCCCATCTTCTTACTGTTCTCTGTCAGAGACAACAGAACTGGACCAAAGGCTGGCTACAACACTTGATAAACACATTCATAGATCCCTGCTGTTAGGAAACAGGACTACTTCCCTGCGTTATACAATCAAGTCTGTGCTATGGAGGCAAACAAAATTTTTACATGATTTTAGGCTACTATAGGCCTTTAAAGTACATGAAAAGCTGTATTTCAAGTTGTTGCATCCAATTCTGTACTGAACTTGCACCCTAATTTCTCACAAAACATGAGTAGAATTAGATGTTCTAGAAAAAAATGTAGTATATTGAATATGAAAACTCAGCACTGAAACAGAGGTAAGGAGCAGCTTACATAAGTTAGGGATATTGAGGCTGAGCCTTTGAAATGCATGAAATCTATTTGTTGATCATTTCCCAATTTACAGTCAGCTCAGTGGGAACAAATATGTGCCTACTTTGATATCCTTTTGAAGAAAATTCTTGGCATCTCATTTCTGTTAAGAAATATACCTATTCTCTTTTTAATTTGGTACTTTTTAGATGAAAGCTGGAAGATTAACCCAGCTGTATTTTATATTCATGAAGTACTTTCTATGACCTGATGCATTCGACTCCTGAAGTTTCTTCTGAATTAAAATTACACTGTCTATCACATCCCAAGCTGTGACATGAAGCATTTGTTGAGTTGCATGGAACACTGGTGGCCTGAAGAATGAAATGCAAGGAGTAGAGGAAAGGACCGGTGAGTAACTTTTTTTTTTTTTAAATAATTCCCTTTTCTGGAAATCTGAACAAAATATGGACTGCAAAGAAGCAGCCTGGAGGAAACCACATCTCACAGAAATAAGATTAGAGAAAACCTAGTAAAATATTAATGTACAACTTTCAAAATATTCCCTTAGTGGATGATGTATGTCAGAAGAATGATCCCTCTATATAATATGATAAAAGGAAAACCAGAAGAATAGTGTGTAACCTTAGGCTAGCACAGCTCAGTGGGAACCAGTCCAGCCTCTCTGACAAGACATTGCGTGCTGAAATGAAGGCCCTGGAGCTCTGGCACAAGCCAGCATGACCACGTATAACCCCCACTATGTGCAACTATGACTGTATCTTTCCATTTGGCTCCTGAGATAGGCATTAAAAGTTCCCCAGGAAGGTAATCACTGATAAAATACATGAGCGAGGCTTGAAGTGTTGCACAGCATCGAGATTTTCATGTGGAATTCAAATTAGATTTAAAGACCTATGTGCAAAATTAAATTCTAATGGCTCCATTGTATTTTCCAGTTAAAAGGAAGAGGAAGAGAAAAGAGAGGCATTAACATAGTGCAGGGTCATGCACCAGTTATGTCTTATTAAGTATTCCAGCCTTCCTTAAGATAAGCATCACATATGGGTTCTTTTGCAGCTAGCAGTTCCTTGCTTAAAGAGGGAGAGGTCTGGATAACACCCCTTCTGTCTCCCAAGGCCTCCTGGGCTGATTGACAGGAACATGTACTGCAGGGAACAAATGCTGCTCAAGGGAAAAAATATGATTACTTTCTCCAAAAGGGGCCAGTGGGGGCATTTCTTTGTCATGTCTTCTGCTCATCATCTCTGGTTGAGGGAAAGACAAACAGGAGTGACATTTTCCTTTCCTAATAAGACACAGTCCACAGTGTTTCTCCACCTTGAGAAACTGGTTTTTACAGTGGCTTGCACTGAATTTAAAGTTAGGGAAGCAGGAGAGATTGCTCGAAGCAAAGACAGCACTTTGAGAGCCAAGTCCTACCTCTGGAAACCTTGGAACCAGACCCCATGGAAGCCAACTCAGAAACTGCACATCTAGTGCAACTCCATCTCAGTTGCATTTTATATTGGTTTGTTTTTTGGTTTCTTGGGGAGAGATTAGAAATAAACATTTAGTTTTTTTATGTAGCACATTTAGCTACCACTTCCTCTCCCTTATGATGAACAACACTTGGCTTGGCTTCTCCTTGGGCAAATCCACCAGGTATTTGGAGGCTGGACCACCCTGCACAGTGGCAACGTGCTCCATGGGATCATTGGGTTTTTCAGTGTATAGTGATTTTTTTTTCCTAAATCGTCAACTTCTTCTCCACTTGCTCCCCCATTTTTCAGCCTCCTCTCTGCCAAAACAAACAGATCTCTGGAGTCTGTACTTTGTGCCATCCCAAATCTCTTCTCCTCTGAAAAGGCTTCAAGCTCTAATTCTCCAATGTTGTTACAAAGTGATGCTCATAGACTTTCTATTTATCAAACTTTTGCAAAACCTTCCCCACTGCTTCAGCATCTCCCTGCACAACTGTGCCAGGGAGGGTCCATCTTCCCAGCCTTCCTTCTGCTCTGATCTATTCCCATAATAAAGCTCAGAGGTGGAAGCAGCCAGGCACTTGCAGAGGCAGCAGACACCAGAACAGCTCTCCCAGCTAAATATCTCAGGATCAAAGTGTTTCCCTTCCTGGAGACCTCTGCTAGTCTGAAAATTGCAGTGGGTCAACACATCAGCTAGTTAAATCCTTCATACTTTCCCCAGTTGCTTCTACCTAGAGCCAGGAATTCACAGCTCAACTTACTCTTTTCAGAATGCAAGGTTGTGGTAGGGAAACAAAAATGTATAGATCAACATCAATTTGAAATGAGGCTCCTGATCTGGAGGGAAAAAACCCAAACATCTGGCTAAGCAGCAGAAAAGTCATGCCAACAACTATATTTTCAATTAAAGAAGAGAAACAGCAGTCTTTAAATACAGGGGCTAAGGTAGATTGGAAATGTGAAGTCATGATGTTTTATAAGGTAATCGTGGTTATTTTTTATGTATTCTTTTGCAGCATGAATGCAGATGATGAAAAGTATTCATGGGCCAATTGAAACAAAAATAAACGGAAGAGATACCTTGACGGTAATTTAAGCCTTAAACTACAAAAATTAATCAGTCCACACAGACAACAAAGATCCTTCAGCTGATGCTGCACCACAAAAACACCTAGTTAATTAGATGAGGGTAAAAAAGCGTTTTTATCATTTCACAAAAGATTAACATCTTGAAAATCATCCTGATTTTAGCCCTAGTGTACCTGCAGGAATCCATACTGCTGAAGCAGGAGTTGTCCACATGGCCTCTGGATAAAGTACAACTGTTTCTAATTTAATCTGTACAAGCTGGTGGATAGGCAGACGAAGGGGGTCCCAGCATGCTGCAGCCCAGAGAGCTCATGGTCTGTATGCACAAGTCTGCTCTGCTGCTGCTTCTTGAGAATATTTGGCATGACTGACAAGCTCTCTTGGTGGCTCTTACCTTGCTGACAGGTGGTGACACCCCTTGCAGCGAGGGCAGGGATTGCAAGTGGGGGACAAGAAATGGTGAGGGTGCCCAGTTGTGAAAAATCACAGAATCTGAAAAGAAGGCTTCAGCTCAGAGGAGTCCTCGTGGACTCTTCCAGCAAATAATGAATTAAACCCATCTCCAAAACCCCTAGGAAGAGGGGCTCCCAGCAGCAAAGACGGAAGCAGAGAGCTGAAATAAGAGACTGCTCCTCCAATCCAGAACCTGTCTGGATGCTGAAACCATTTTCTGTCCCTTAAATAATACACTATGACAAGCCACTGCTTGTTTGGGTGGAACAAGGGACATTTGTCTAGGCTGAGGAGAGGCAGCCACACCCCTAAACCCAGAGGGAAGGCTGGCAGGAAATAGGGTGGGTAGGATCCATTGCAGAAGAGTTCTTCAGGCTGAAAACCAGCTCTGGTTAGTGTTAGAAGAAAACAACTGAATTATCCTCTGCAAGTCTTCAGTATTGTTGCATGACATTATAATTTCTCTGATAGACATATGCTCTTTAGATGCACACTCTAGCCTGGTTTCTGCAAAGGGACTGAAAACCAGAAGTCCATAGAAGGGCCAGAACTGGAAGTTCCTAGTACACAAAAACACAACCCCAACTGGCAGCTAACAGGGTTAAAACACCCTCTGATTAAATGAAAGCATCTTTAATTAGTTTAATTGACCATGCCTCAGCCAAGACCATCTGCTCAGCAGCATTTGCCTGCTCTTTGCAGGAGCGATTGATCAACCATAGCTGGAGAATACAGCATTAGGCTACATCAGATTTATTTTGTTTAATAGAAGAGCTAATTTGCTTTAAATTTAATTACAGAGGCCAAGATTGCTCTCTAAGTCCATAACAGCACATAACATAAGCTGATCCTACAGCTAATGGGTGCACACGTAGGTCCCCACATGTCTGTGCAAATCAGACACTGGATGATGACAGCCCTGGCAGAGAGTGATCTCTGTGTTGTCCTCCCCAAAAGGCAGCAGCACCGTGGCACAGGCTGGGCTGCCAGGGCCACCCTGCTCGCTGCCCTGTCATGTCCCTCCAACTGGCTGAGGTCTTTCCTGCAGCTCTCACTGGATGCTGGAGCTGACAGATGTCCCATCTCCACCACCTCTCCTGCTCCAAATTACAGACATCAAATGATGTATCACACAGAGGGCCACTGTTTCTGCACCCCCTGGGACCAACAGGGACAATCATGGTACCTCTCTGTGCCTCCTGGGTAACCTCCATCAGCAAACCCCTTCCAAAGGATGGATCTGGCAACCGAGGGTCCAGCAGAGTCAGACCCCACCCTCACCCCTTCTCTGATGTTGCATTGACCTTCTCTGCCCTCCTGTGCCAACATCATTCTTCAAAACACTGCACCCTGAGCTGCTGGAGAAGGGCAATTGCCCCTCCTCCCCAAAGGACCATGTGTGTATCTACGTTGTGCTGTTATGACAGGGCAGATTTCATTCACTTCCCAGCACATTTTCCCTTTTCAATTTCCCACTGGGCACTAAATCACAGCAGGCTCTGGGAGATGCTCGGATCCTGACAGGAAGCTGCAGCTGCTGCAGGAGTAATTACAACCCTGCAGAAGGCTCCAGGCTGCCATTTCCGTTTCCATGGAAATAAATACAGAATTACTGAAAACAGACTATGATGCTTTATGGATTTCGAGGCTTTTGATCATCTCTAAACCACTTTAACCCATTTTTATTGGTCGTGGCTTTGTTTTAAGTGGGGGGTAAAGGCAGGGAGAAGGTGAGACAGGATACTCACAGTATGAAAATAGGTGGAGCAACCAAAAGGAGTTTTAAATAGTGAAAGAGGGGGGAAAAAGCCACAGGGTAAGGCTGATGCCCTGGGGATTTGCAAGGGGGAGAGCAGTGCTGGCCAAAGCTTCTGGCTGTCCATGGCATGTGCACCCAGCCTTGGAGAGAGAAGCCCACGGAGGCTCATTGGTTCTTGCCTGCAGCCCCACAGCAGTCCCAGCTCACCACCTCCAGCCCCAGGACAGGCTGTTTGAAGGGACTCTGGGGTCCAAGCAAACCACACACCCTTTCAGAGGGGTCATTACACCCAGAGTTAGTGCTTAAATGCTCAGAACTGCAGATACACATTTCATAGACATCAAGCTTCAAGATGAAGCTAGAATAAAAAGGAATTGCTGTGTGTTCTTTAACCGGGGAGCAGAAGGGAGGGATCTGATGCTAAACCCATGAGTCCCTGAACTGAAGAGACAGAGATGTGCACAGACAGGTAACTCCACACTGTGCACAACAATCCTGGACTCAATGCTCATTGCAAGGCATGGCTGGGAATTCTTTATCACAACAAACCAAATGAAGACTTGGTCTGGGGAGGATACATGCAAATCAAACATTTATTCTGAGGTGACCTTAGCCTTCATCTCACTGTCTGAGCTGTCTCACATAAGTTTATGCTCCTACTTGGGTTGCAGCTTCCAAGTACCACTCCAGCTTCTCTGCAAACCGACAGGATTTAGGAAATATTTTTAAGGAGATGTCTCCAACTTCCAGCTAAGTCAGCAAAGTCAGCTCATGCCACGTGTTTGGCTCACACTGGGTATGTGTGACCATGTGCCAGGCACATGATTGACACACACTGAGCGTGTGATGGACACGTGAGGGGCTCAACACACCAGAGCAAGTGAAGAAACCAAGTTTGGTAGAACCACATGAACTGCAGAGATGAGAGAGGGGCAGAAGGCAAGACACCACCTCAGCAAATCATTTCTAATACTGACTTGAGCTAAAATCAAACACTTGAGTCGGGTTTTTTTTGGCAGGGGAACTTTCTGCTATGTGAGAAATGTCAGCCTTTGGACATAGTGTCCTAACTCAGCTGCGAAAATAAATGTCAAAACAGTGAATTCTAGTTTTAAGCCAGCTCCATTCGAGAAAATTTGGGTTGAAATGTTTCCTAGTTAAAATCAAAGGGCCCTAAAACTTATGAAACAATTCCAATTGCACTGGTGAGAAGTCTTTATGCCTTTACATGAAATAGCCCCCAGACAGCGATGAGACCTGGTGTGTGTTGCAGCCCACCCACACATACTTCTCTGATGTTTTGTCTTCCACATGGATGGACAGAAATAGATACTGAAAAACCATGACCATGTATTAGCATCACTCAGCAGGTTGAACATGTCTATATTTAGTTATTTGCTTTCAAATCTTACATCTACAGGAATTATGCTTAGCACAGGTTATTTTGCCACAGTATATGGGACGCTTCAGGCCCGAGAAAGAAGAGAAAGTCTGACTATTCTGAAGCCTGAGAGTTCAGGCAGTTCTGCAGGGAGAGCTCACTCTTCCTCTGAAGCAGGAGGATGGACCTGCACAGCTCATCACAGACACGATCTGAACATCTGCTCCTGCTGCAGGATTAACTGAACAGCACTGTACCAGCTCCGGCTCTTCTCACTGTTGCTAAAAATGAATTCCAAACACAGCTTGAGACAAAAAAGTAATCACTGCCCTACAGCTGAGAGAGAACAAGACAGGGAGAACACCACAGCCTGATTTTCAGAGATGCTGCTGAATTCAGCTGTCATGAAGGTCAGTAGGAAATAGAGCACCCAAGGAAACCCCAACTGCAGCAAGAACACAACTCTGGAATTGCCCAGCATTTACAGAAAACAGATCCTCTAGTACTCTTCCAAGGTCACAGGTTAATTATAAAGTAGAAGAGCTTCATTTAAGTCTTGACAACAGGTTCTGGACCACAAAGCCCTGAAAGACGTTCTTCCTCCACCACACCTCTCACACAGCAAAGGAGCTTGCTGCTAGAGCCAGAGATGCTCAATTCCCATGCTAACTCCAGTGGAGCAGAAACACCAAGCCACGTGGCATTGTGTTATGCAAAAAGCACAAGACTTTGTGTATTATTTAAAATGTTCTAGTCAGAGCTTGTGCTTAACAACACTGTAATATTCACAACTATTCTGCTACAACACCACTTCCCATCTTTGTTTCCTAAAAGCCTTTCCAACTGCATTAATACCTTGCTATCAATAATTGCTATCTCAGATCCTGCTAAATCACTGCTATCACATTAAGAATACACTTATCTCATGCCACCTGGGGATACTGTATTAAAAAAAAAAACTCTTTAGAAATCATCCTCCTTCTGCGCAAACAAAATATTATCTCAGAAGTAAATGGAAAGGCAGTCCCAGTGATGCAGTCATTATGCAATTAGTGTGATGTAACAGGAGGCTGCATAGAGAAAAGCATCTACTTTCAGACCACAGATGTACCAGCAGTATTTGGGGCTCTCAGCACCATTCCTGCTTATGTTTTCAGAGGACAACTAGGCAAAACCTTGTCACCCCTTGCCTCCTTGCACAGCCTCTGGGCAATTTCACCCTGTACACCAAGGCAAGGAAGAGCCCAGGGCAGCCAGCCCCTCCACAGACACTGGGCTTTGCTTTTCTAGTCACAGGTGACTGACTGATAAACTGCATGAACAGCACAGTGCTGCCACTCTGGAGAGGGTGATGGCATTCAGACAGCCTGCCAGGGAAAAGGCTGCTTTTCCCAGTTCCACCCATGCATGGCAGACAAGCACAGGCCAAAAGAAGTGTAGCCTACACCATGCCAAATTACCACAGAGAAGCTCGTGACTGTCCCCAACAAACTGGCTGCAAGCAATGGCTGAGTCCCTGCAGAAAGAGTAATGGCCAACAGCAATTTTGGTGCTTCATGGCAAGAGAGAAGTACAAAGCATCTGCTGCTGGCAAGAGAGCCCCAAAGACCGCACTGGTATAGCCTGGGTGATGTGCCCACAGGTAGCATCAAAAAAAGGGTCCCCAGAGCAAAGCCTGCAATTTCCCTGGGTGCTCACTGCTGCCTTCCCCTGCAAAAGGAGGAGGAGCAGCAGTGACCTGCTCCCCGTGGCACAGAGTCCCACCCCACTGGCACCATGGCACTTTAATCACTCCCACTGCATCCCAGGAAAACACCCAGCTGCACAGTGACGGCTCATCTCGCGGCTTTCTGGGCAGTGCCTTGCACAAAGAGCTTTCCGTTCTGCATAGGCAATGCTCACTATCCAGGTATTAAAAACAGAGTAACTCCCATGCTAATTCTTGCTTTCATCAGAAATTATGTCTTCCTGTAAAAGCTTAAATTACAGGCTTACTGCCTCCAAGTATTAGAAAAGACCCAGTATTAAATCCTCCGCTTTCAGATTAATACTTGGATCCATGCAGGAAAAACGTTGCTTCATGCAACAGGGCAATTTGCAGGGAGCAGCCTTTGGGTTCATGGTGTCAGCCAGAAAGGTTCTCACAAGCTGAGATCACAAAGCAGGGCAGCTGTGATCAAACACTGTTTTCTGCATCAGTGGGAAGCACAGACCAGGAGGGAAGGATCACACACACGATCACGCAAAGCCACTCTGGTCCTCAGCAAAGCACAGGTCAGGGGAGGATGAGACACAGGGCTGGGTTGGTTTAAGTTAAAAAATAAACCAAAAACACTGCAGAACTGACTCAGTTCTTGACACATTACTGAAAACATGATGGCTTTGAATTTAAAGAATTTTTCCAACAGAGGACAGAGGCACAAAAACTGTGTAAACACAATTTATGAGGTCCATTGCAGTTTTTGCGATAAAGACATTACTGAGGGACATTTATTATCCTCTCCCTACTCTGCCAATAAGGTCTGAGATGAAGAACAAATGCAAAATAACTAAGCTCTTTACAGGGGTAAAAACAGATCAAACATAATTCTCTGTGTCTTAAAAAGAATTGGAAATGTCTAGACAGAAGACAGACAGAATTGGTCTCAAATGTATTCATTTCAATAAGCTGAATCCCTGAATTACAGGGAAGAGACTGAGGTCTGCTCCTCCTCCAAAAACTTTCCACACCTTACTCTCTCCGTGACTCTGGCATCCTTTACCCCGCCTGTGATATTTATATCCAATAGCAGGGGACTGCAATCTGGGTCACCAAGAGCCTGGATAGCCACTGACAGCCCTCAGCAAGAGCTGCTGGAAACACAAGCAGCACTGCAGAGTCCCAGCTATGCAGCTCTGGAGAGCTGGCTCTTACTGGAGTAGAGAGGAATGGGAGAGGTTTTCAAGGGCAAGCAGAGCTACTCTGGGGTTTGGTACCTCTTTCCTTCCACCACAGGCATGCAGGGATCACAGAGCTCCCTTTACTTGAGGAAAACCTGTACAACCTCACTGGGAAAGTTTGCATAAGCCATGCTCCCCAGGGACTCCTGGAATCTGATTACTGCTATCACAGGCTGTAAGAACCTCTGTCATTTAGATTGATGATGTGACACAGACAGGGCAAACAAGCCACTGACAAACAGTCCACTTAACCACCTCAAAGACCTGCTCACTCAGATACAGAGCTGAGGAATAAAATTTTCCTATCTCAGCAATCCTATAGAATTGCACAAGAAAATGAGCAAGAAAAGGAGGCCCACTTGGATAACCAGAACAACACTGGTAGTACAGAAGTCCCACCAGAAACCAACCCCCACTTTCTTGGTGGATGTTCTCTCCAAAAGAGTCTGGTCAGACCCAAAGTTTCCAGGTCACAACAGCAGTATTTCTCATTTTCAAACCTTCCCCAAACAACCCTCTGCCATTCCCACTTTACCTGACATGCATTGTACAGAAGCTGATGCTCAAATTTCTTGATCCCCAAAATGTTCTGGAACATCTCATAGAGCTGCTCCTTGCTGAGAATGAGCTCCGAGGCAGCACTCGCTGTCATCCTGGCCTGCTGCTTCCGGGGATCCTCCTCCCCACGGTAAATAGCATCAAACTTTGCCATCCAAGAGCTCAGGACTGTCTCCTTGCTGAGGCCATCAATTTCTGGCAGGCTGCGCACTCTCTTCTCAATGTGCTTCTTGAAGACCTCCCGGGAGTCGTTTGCTGAGCACCCTCCACTCTGCACCATCCTGGCAACGCGGTCGCTTTTCAGGAATACCTGCAAAGAAAAGGCTGATTTCAAATGGTGCCAGTTAAAAAAAATCTCCCTCAAGTACCACAGAAGGTGGTTTCACTGCTGAGAAGCTGCTTATTGATGGCCAGGGCATTCTCCAACTCCTCACTCAACTCCCACATGTTGCCAGATGTTTCAGCTATACTTTGGGAAGCGTAATGAAACCAGGTAAGACTTCTGCTTTGACTCCACTAAAATGAAATCTTTTGATGCAATTAGAACTTGTTGTAATATTATGGTCACACCTCACCAGATGCACAAATGTACTTTGGGAAAGCACGATTTTATTTTGTTCCATCTGACGTTTTAATAAGGAAGTTTTTGCAAAACTACATTAATTTAAGCAAGTTCTGCCCTGTTAGAGGGAGCAGAATCACCTTACTGAAGCCAAAAGCACTGCACAGGATTTACCCTCATAGCCAGGCCCCTGGAAAATCTCTGCAAGGACCAGGCTTACACCTTAATTCTACTATACCAGAGGAGATCCTTGCTGTCTGCCCTGCTGTCACAGGAATGGGAACTGCAAGATGGTTCAGAATGGCCTGAACCTTTGCTGAGGTGCAGGGCACTGACAGCAGGAGAAAGGGAGGGAGAAGACATTTCACAAAGATGTTCTTTCCACTGCAAGAGCAGCAAAAGGGTCAAAACATAACAGACTCCCACAGACCACAGACATCCTGGGAGCAACAGAGAGCTGACAGGTTAGAGACAGAGGAATATTGTGTTGGCTCTCCTCTCCCAAGCCCAACACAGAAAAGCAAACAATATCCAGTAAGAAAACTGCTGTTTTATTAATAATGCTGAGAACTGATGAACACAGCAGAGCTTGGAAAGAAGCTGTGCCAACACAAGGGTGTATCTCTCAGCTCTCAATAATTAAAGAGCTTGAGAATGACCTAAGGACACGATAGATTTTTTTTTTAATATACTATTCAGCAACACAGTACTCCATGTTCCCAGATGCTTGATGGCACAGGCATGATGCCATGATGGTTGGCAGTAGTAGTAGGTTTCGTCCTAGGACTAGACCAAAAATTATGCTGAGGAAGAGCTGCATTGTTTCCTCCCAGTATCACCATGGGAGCATTCACTCCCTGCAGACAAGACAGGCAGAATGCCACCAGCAACCTCTTCATTCCATGCTGAAACAACAGCAGCATGTGCTTTGTTTCCTCGTAGAGATTAAATACCACTGATAACGCCCCAGGTGCAGGTGCTTTCAAGTGATGGCTGAGAGCTATCAAGAGCCAAACTCCTGATGCAGCCAAGGAAACTATCAGCACACTGACTGCAGGAAATGGTGGGAGGTCACAGTGACCAGCCCCACTGCAACATCCTGGGCTCCCATGTCCCCTCATCCATGCTAGGTCCCCAGGCCTGAAGCTGTGGGACAGTGCTAATGACTTCCCATACCTGCCAGCACCAGTGGCTGTTGTTATCCATGGTCCTCACTTCCAGCAGTGGGATCTGGCTTCCTATATTCCCTCAGCCCTGATTTTTCCTCCCTGGGCATGGAACAGCAGCCAGCAGAGGAAAGGAAGGCTGCAGCTGCCATGGAGGAGGCAGGCATGGGGAAGCACCAGTCAGACACAAAGCAGCAGAATCCATGAAATAGGAAGATTAAAAAAAGTTTTAAAAAGGCTTTTTGTCCTGTTTTCTTTAGAAAATACCAGGTGAACCGCCTGGCTGTAGGACTGCTTAGTAGGGCTGCCAGGAGCCGAGAATTGCCTAGAACAAAATGCTGGGATGTGTGCACACACCAAATCTTGCAGAAGAGAACTGACCTTCAGGAGCTGGGTCAGGCATCTCCTGCCACACCCACAGATGAGCCCACCATGCCCCTGTGTCTCTGTCTGCCCACAGCAGAGTGGAAATGGGTCTAACGAAGCACTTCCATCATGTGCACTGAGGTGACTGCTGCAAAATGTGCTGGTTGACATACAAATCTTTACTCATTAGAAGTAAGAGGACCTGAGAAAAGCTCCCCTGCAGTGTGTTGGAGTGTGCTGGGCCTGCCTGTGCACACAGGGCTGCAGCATTCCTGCAGGCACAGCGGTGCTTTGCAGAGCAGCAGCAGCAGATCACTCAATTTTTTAATTTGATAGCAGCCTGTGAACTAGCCTAAGACTGACAACGCTTACCCTGACAGCCTAAATTAACAGCAAAATGTGGTCATACAAACACATTCAGGGCAACAGCAAATGGATTTCTGACCTCCAATATCACCCTTACCTTTTGAAGACATGGGCTTGTGGACATCTAGTGCTAATCTACTACTCTTTTCCAGTCCGATGATTTAGGGCATTTTTACAGCACAGGACTTTTGGAGCTGACAACACTCAGCCAAACCCAGCAGTGAAACAGGGATATATTTTGCCTGGTTTCAAGCAGTTTCCTTTTCCTGCCCAATAATTTTATCTGAGCAGCTTATGCTGCTCTTGCATCCTAAAACACAGCTCACTCCATCTTGAAAACTTTCTTTGAGAGCACCTGTTCAGTGAAGCTGTGATGATGCCTTGGCATTTCTTATCTGATAAAAAAATGTAAATGACTCTCAGTTTCCTTCCTATACAGAGAATGGTGGAGCAGGAACTACTAGGCTGGTTTAACAGAGTTAATCCAGAGATAATTTGTGCTTTCCTTACACAGAAACAGTTGTTCTAATATCCTATAGAATTAAAATTCTCTTCAGTTTTAGTATCTGATTTTGGTCCCCTCTTAGACTGCCTTTCCAGAGAAATATTTTATGTAAGCAATTCAAAATCTTCACCTTTTATGACAGAATAGCTCTAGGGAGAAAGAGAAATAGTTTGCAGCAAAAAAATAGACAACACTTCTTGCACAAATCACAAGCACTGATTTCCTTCAAAACCAGGAACTCCTTCTGAGCAGAGATATAAAAGGCAGCTTTATGGGCTGCATACAAAGAGGTACAAAAAGACAGATATGCATAATTATTCTTTTGCACAATTATGAATGATGTTTCATGTTCTCTGGTATCATCTAGTTTCACAGATGCACATCCTCCTCACTCCCCCTTTGCTTTGCAGCACTTGTCAGGCCAAAGAGAAAAGACAAGACTTGCTGAAAATCCTAAAGTCAATTGGACATAATACAAAAGCTTCCACAAGAACTGAATGTGCTGCCCAGATTTCTATTGGTGTTTTTAATAGGGTGCACATGACATTGATTTTACAGATTTTGCCATCTTCTCTGTTTTAGAGTACACTGTTTAAAAGTATCAGGAAATTATTTTTCAGCTCAAAGGAAGGGCAGTGCTCTCCATAATGAAGCTATGAGGAAACACCATTGTATAGAGGTTGCTATGGTTGTTCCATGGTTTAGATTTGAATCCTGAACCTCCCAAACATTTTGATGTATCAGACATCAGAAACCACTTTGCACTTGCTTTTGCTTCATACTGTGTGATAATGGACAAACCATTAATTCAGAATTCAACCCCATCTGTAAATAGGGGTGAGGACAGGGACTCGTAAGAGCATTGCATTGTTTCTCCTTACCTCGTAGTAGCTCTGGACAGCATTTATAAATGCTTCATCTGCCACAATCTGGGTCTCTCCATTGAGAAAGGCCTGGAAACGATCTTTGATTGTCTGGAGCTGCTGCTTACTTATCTGTAAAACATGCCAAAAGGAGAAAATTCGTTAAAAAAGGTTTATGTATGAGGATAAAAAACCCAGTAACTGATCTGTAATATCTTATTGGAGTGCTTATGATGTGCATTTCTGCCCTCCTTTGGGGACAGCAGCTGAGGAACCAGCCACACATGGGTACTCACACACATGCACTCTGCATCCTGGTGAGTTCACTTAGACATCACAAGCACCTGAAGTCACCCTGAACATAATTTCTAAACAATTCTGCCACCACAAAATGCTCACAAGACTTTTACTACTTCAGGTGTATTCAATTCAAAAGCAAGCTGCTGTGTAAATGCTTGGAAGAATCTGTTTTGGTGCAACCCTTTCTCCATTCAGCCTCTCCTCCCCTTCAGAACCTGGGGTTTCATACCAAATGGAAAGCCTTGCAAGCTAGCTGGTTTTTGTTTGGTTTTTTTTTTTGTTTGATTGTATTTTTTGTCCTTGCTCATTTCTTTTGGATTTTCACATAACAAAACACCAATTGAAACCAACGGTGAAAGAATTTAATGTCAAGAAATCCTATGAGAGCAAACCTGTTCTCTTTATCCTAGCAAGGACTTTCTCTGCTGTTTCTTTGCTGCTCAAAACATTTTCTGTCCAGCATACAGCTGGTATAACTTACAAGACAATTCTAATTTTGTCACAATGACACCAATAGAAATTTTACAAGGGTTTATTCCAGCCTTGTAAGATACCATGCCATTATTTTCCCAATTCATCTGTCAGTTTAAAACTAGACATAGCTAAAAACCCACCTCTTCAGCTTACAATGCAGACAGTCACAGCAGGCATATATGTCACGTACCAGCAATGCCAGCCTAACATCTTAAGATGTAGACAATACTCATGCTGAAGAGCTGCAGGGATGGAAATGTAGCTGGGGCTGGTTTACCGTGGAGTTACTTCACGTTTGAGGATAAGAATTCATTTGGACAGAAGGAAGCAAACAATATGTATATATTGCAACTTCAAACTTAAAGGGAAAGGAGGGCAGTAAAAATTAGGACAGGTATTTATTAGTGACCAAAAGGTCTAGAGAAGAGTCTTTTTTTCTCATTTTGTATGCCAGTGGAAGAAACCAGGCCATTAGAATGGAAGAGAA
The DNA here is from genome assembly GCA_025920805.1 of Petroica traversi. Classification (NCBI taxonomy): domain Eukaryota; kingdom Metazoa; phylum Chordata; class Aves; order Passeriformes; family Petroicidae; genus Petroica; species Petroica traversi. The sequence continues at coordinate 7,030,122 of JAHLSL010000043.1, read as the reverse complement.
AGATAAAATTAATGGTTCTAAGTGTCTAAATGGCTTTGAATAAAGTATAAAAAACTGCAGAGATTCAAACAACTAAAGCATAATGAAGCCTGGTAAACACCACCAGTGTTTAGTGTTAGTGATAAAAGTGATAAAAAGCAGGAGAGGGACCACTTGGAAAATGCAGTGATAAATATCACTGGAGCTACAATCACGATGTGCTACGTGGGGTGTTTCAGGACTGCGGTGGTGAACATCATCAACACTGGTAATTAATTCCATAACATCATGCTGAGGGGGGTTAGTGAGCAACAGCAATTTGATGTGGTAATCTGGGATTAGTGTATCCTACTGCTAATGGAGCGGTGTTCATCAAAGTGACAAAGTGAGACGAAATATGCTCTGCTTTAGAAAATGTGGAACAGCCTCCACCTCCTTGTGGGCGCTGCAAAGGTGGGTCATTCCCACACCCAAAACACCAGCTCAGACTTCACAGGGAACAAGATCAGCACAAGGAACAAAGCTCAGCATCACAGGGCTGGAGTAAGGACCATCCCTTAACCTGACCCACCTCAGTCTTAGGCCATGAGCTCAGAGGAAAAGCACTGTCAAAAACTTATCGCTTTTAGGCTGGCAGGCTCTTAGGACCAAAAATTAGATCCTGTCTGCCATATTAGGCACCTAAACCCCTTTGTGGTGTTTGCCAACAGCACCCTAGACGTCACAAGCCCATGGGCAACACACATAGCATCAGATGTAAAACAGGCACCAAACCTATCTGAGCTGACGGAACTGAAAACTGGGTCAGTGATAAGAGGAGTCAGAGAGAATGCTGTGATCGAGTGGGAGACACCTGTGGTAAGGTGCTAGGTCTGTTTTTATTAATCATTTAATTATCTCAAAGACGAGAAAGGCAAGATGTTAATTAAATTTATTGACGATTTTGTATTAGCAAACATGGTGAACATCAGAAAGAAATGACAGGGCAACAGTTAAAAAAACCAAGCAAAGAAACAGAAAACCTACAGGTAAGCTTGAAATCAGGGTGCTGAGGCATAAGGAAATACATACTAAGAGCACAGATAGGTTTTTCATTTGGGATTTTAATAGCACAAATGGCATATCTGTTACATTTTTGTTATTTCCTAGGACAACCTCCAAAAGTCCTTGCTTGCTCAATTCCTATAATGCCATCTAGCAGCAGTATTTTATCTTCCTTCCTACTGAATGGGCTACCTTCAGTATAAATGATGCTCCTTGAAATTCCTTGAAATTCCTAGAAATTCCCAATACGCAGCTCACACGCAAGCTCCTGGGGGCTGTGGAAATGAATCATCAGATTTGTCTCTACCAGAGTGTCAGTTGCCTCCTCCTTGGCCAAGCTGTACGCCAGCATTTTCCCCACCCAGGGAAAAGGAGAACCTCTCTGATCACACCAGGCTGCAGCACAGTCCAGTCCCTCAGCTAACAGGACCCTCAGTCTGACACCTCCACCAGACCATGAAACAGCACTGGGATATTGATCCATGTCTGTGCCACTGTTAGGGATGTTATCAAGGAAGCAGTTGCTCTGAGCCACAATTTAACAGCTTTCATATTAAACTTGATTTCTGCAGCACAGCAGCAAACACCTGGTGCAGAAAGCTAGCACCACAAGGAAGCAGAGGAGACCAGACCTTCAGGTCAATCAAATGTGCCCAACACGCTCCACCTCCTATTTTATGCCTCTTTCCTTCCCCATCAGGTCTCACAGGCATTGCTGCCAAATCCCAGAAGCACTTTTGGGGCAGCCAAGAGGCTGCACCTCCCAGCAAAGGCTGGAGCAAGGCTGGGGGGCAGTCTCAGCACCAGCATCGTGCTCCAGAGCCTTGAGGCAGTGCCAAGGGATGCCATTAACTCAGCCACAGGCTTAAAAGAACACGTGCCCTGAACACTCAACTTGAAGCTTAAGTGCTTTAAAGGCAGGGGTGTTATTTTATCTCTTGTAATTAGAGGCACCAATGATAAGCTAGAAATCCGTATAAAGCAAGCCAATAGCTTCTGCAGATCCAATTAGGCCACTAAGGGACCAGTACAAACCACTTCTCCATAGGGTATCTTCCATAGGGTGCTCAGAAATAGCCAAAACCAGCAGAATTACTTCCACTTGGAAGTACATCAGTACAACATCACAGCCTTTGCACCAGCTGTGGCAGGAGGTGGAACCCTGTTAGGCTGTGAGCCCAGTAGGTGTGTGGATGTTGGGGGCACCGTCTCGCTGCCTCCCATGCAAACAAATCCAAGTGCCATCACACAGGAGAGCTGGGATTAAGCAGTAAAACTGGTGGATTGAAGGGGTTTATTCTGTTTACCTTTCCTCACTATTCCAAACCTCTCCGATGTTCCCCACAACTGCTTCCCCCTGTGAGCCACTGCAAAAGGAACAGTCATTTCTGCAATCCACAGGGACCACAGAACACAGCACTCCAGACCCAAGAGTACAATCCCAAGCTAATGCTGTGGTGTGCTTATGCAGCAGAGTGTTTCCCAGACTTTTACCTGTCTAAAGCATGGGAGTATTTAAGTTGCCAGACACACATAGGTATATTAAAAACTGTAATCAGTTGAGGCAGTGATGATGAACTCCTGGCACAGATATCAGGCGCAGCACCCTGCAGCTTTTGGGCTGGCATCCCTCGTGGATTGCATGGCTTTTTATAAGGAAATTGGCAGATGCCTTTCCCACAACAGACTACATTACAGGGAAGGGCTCACCAGTGACTAGACACAGCCCCCAAATGACTCCTACCTTCTTGGTCTAACTTTGTTAAGAAAAAACCACATGCCCAGCACAATCTAGTGACCTCACAACCTGACTAAAGACCCACTGGCCACAAGCAAATCACAGAGGCAAACAAATGAATTTGCTTGACACAGGTCCCATCAGCATCTCTGGGACAAATGTCCACCAGTTTTCTTGCTCTGTGTTATTTTTGCGCATACTCAGTCTGTCTCAGAGACTGCAACCCTGAATGCAGGGAGCCATGGCACCTTCTCCAAAATGTTCCAGTCAGTGAACAGCTGGGATAAATCTCTGCGCATCATCTCCAGCCTCCTTTGCTTACACCAGGAAGCACAAGCACTGCAAAGAGGAGCTGTTTGCCACAGAAAACTTCCTTGAAAAAAGTCATGCACAGAAATATGCCTCTCTAAGCCATCCTCTCTACAGAATGCTTTGCTCAGTCTGAGCATGCAGGAATAAGTACAGCACCAAAATGGGCCCACAGAGAGGCCATGGCATCACCAGCCTTGCAAATTTCCCCTGCCTGACTGCATTAAAATTACCTGGTTTGGGAGGCAGCCCTGCTTTGAATAGGGAAATTTGGCCAGAGACCTCCAGAACTCCCTTGCAACCTACATTATGCTACAGCAGCACCATATCCAACAAAAGATTTGTAAGGAGGGGCCATCCTAAACTGGAGATTGCTGAATCTGTCAGTAAGTAGCAAGCTGAAGCATAACATGTTCACACCTGCACAGATACTCAAACCTGCTAATAAAGCCCTGTCCATCAGCGTGACAGTTGCTGAAATCAATCAGATTTGGGCTCTGTAGAAGGATGTTTCCATGTGAAAGGCACCCCTGTGGTTGAGAGGTGACCCCCTTTACTGCCACACTGGAACAGCTCTACACAACGACAATGTTTTAGTGCACTGATGCCTCACAGAGCCCTTGCATGCTGCACATCCCACTGGAAGGGTCTTTCCTGCAGGCAGAACATGAGGATGCATTGCAGCACTGCACACTGGTCCCTAATGACTCAGCCTATCAGCATCACCCCTGGTCTGAAGGGATCGTTTCAGCTGCAGGTAATTCCCAGGGGAAGCACCTTCTGTCCAGAAAGCCCAGCAGTCAACCACGAGCAGCACTGAGCTCTTCCTTCTTAGGGCACCTGCTGCTCAGGGACCATTGCAGGGAGGAAAGGAGGCATATTTAACTGCTCAGTGTGCTGCTGCTCTGGGTTTGGTTTTGTAACATCTAATAAATATTTTATTACTCCTCAGCACCAGGTGATTTAGGAAAAAACGAAACCAACCAAATGTGCATCTCTCATCACTGCTGCTTCCACAGCCAGAAAACCAGACAAGATATGAGCAATGTGGGAGAGAAGATGTGGGGGGGAGGCCAGAGCAGCTGAGCAGTGGTCTCAGGAGAGAGGCCAAAGGTCCCAGCAAGGGGCATGAGACTAGGAAAAAAAATCAGGTTATTTTGCACTGGGAAAACGTATCAGGTTGTCCCGCTGCTGATGCTGATTTCCCTACTACAAGAGAGGGCCACAGGTGGGGTGACTCACAGCCCCAGCATTTGGGGTTTTAATTGCAAACTCTACTGGGCAGATGTGGCTGCTCTGCAAACAGCTGAACACTGATGGCTTTTCACTGCTCACATTCACAACCAGCATTAATTGCCAGTCTCAGGCAATTGCCAGTACCCAGCCACCTACGTGCCTTTTCTGGTTGTTTCAGAGAAATTCATACTTGTTACCAGAAAGAGCTTCTTGTGCTTTGGTTCCTGACAGCCACCATACTTCTTTCCAGGGATGCCCTTACAGTCTGAGCACATGCAGATCACTGTGCACACATCCACTATTTTACAGCTGCCTGTGCAATTCCCTCTTTGTGAATGTTTGATTTGTTGCTTCTCCCTTGGTCCGTGCTTTACAGGCCCTGCTGAACCCACACTGCTCACCCACTCTTCAGCCACACTCATCTTTTGTGAGTGGCAAAAGGAATAAGACATAGTCCTGGCAAGCCACCCCAGTGTCACCTACTCCTCTCTCAGAAGAGGTGTCCAGTTGATTTGTTGCAGACAAAATGACTGCACCATGACCATGCCTGGGTTTACACGCGTGGGCAGTGAAAAGCACGCACAATCCTTTCTGCCTGCAGCAGCTCATGCCCTGTCTGCTCAGCCCACCTGTGATGTTGGGGATATGTCAGAGCAATGGGGTCCTCCAGGAGGAACACTCCTACATTCCTACCTGCCCTGTGCTCACAGATCAGGCTGGGTTTGAGCACAAACAATGCAAACAGCTCCTGGGTCCATACACACCAGCACAGCCCCAACTTGGAGGTCAGAGACTAAACTACCCTCTCACTCAAGCAGCCAAAGAGCGCAAGAATAGTATTTCCTGACCTAAGGGTAAATATCTACTTCAGAAATGTGACCAAAGGGGAGAAAAAATCCACCAGAGCAGCCTGCAGAGGAAGAAACCCCTTCCTCTGCCCAGCCACAGGGCTACCACCCAGCCATGCCTCCCCACAGTACCAGCTCCAGCCTCTGCCAGGACCTCTCACTACCTCTGTTATTACAGGCAAACTCCAGCAGCTTTGCAGCACAAGCAGTGAGTGTTAAATGATTTTGGCACTTGCTGGAGCATTTCTCCTGTAAACAGGCTCAAGTACTGCTGGGTAAGTATGGGAAGGCAATCCCTTTGGTTAAGCCAGCTGCAGACACAGAGGCTCTAGATCAAGCAGTGCAGATCCCCTCTTTCCATTGTCCCAGACTACATCCAGTAGCAGATTTATCAGAGAGACAAAGCAGAGGCTCTGAGTCGCTCTCTGAAATACATGGATGCGCTTTTTTATCCTCCCAAGCCCTGAGTATATTTCTTTTCTATGATTCACTCTGCCAGCTAGGCACACTTCTCTGACATACGTGAAAGCCCTAAAATGCTATTATGGCTGCTCCTACTTTCTGAAACGCTGCCATGCACAATGCTAAAAAAAGGAAAGTAAACCCAGCATTTGGGACTGGGCCTTGCCATGATGACTTTCCCCTTGTGCTTTCCAAGCTACACCTTCTTTTTTCAACCTGCCACCACAGAGCAAGCCTAGATGCAGGTACAGCAAGAGATACCTTGCCACAACCTGCTTTACTTGCTACCTTTGTTTGTACCAGGGGTATCCATCTGATGCTCACATATCACCCTTGCATCTCTCCCCTGCAAACGGTCCCCTATTCCATTAACATCACAGAACCACAGAATTGCTTGGGTTGGAAGGGACCTCAAAGATCATTCAGTTCCAACCCCTCTGTCATGGGCAGGCACACTTCCCACTAGACCAGGGTGCCCAGCTGTGGCTCCAATCAGGAAATTCTGCTTCTGCCTGCTCCTGCGTGTCTCCTCCTGACTGGTCCCTCCTCTGCAGCTGATGTACTGGCAAGTAACCCCAAGATGGAGCCACCTGACAAGAGCACAGAAAACTTGGAACTTTTTCCATCTTTGATCTTGTTTTACCTAAGCAAGCCATTAGCAGAGTGACAGATCCAACAGGCTAAGTTAGCCCTGCTGGGTATCTTTCTGTATATGATCAAACAGATACAGGCCCCTATTTTTTTACTGCTAATAAAAATATTACTTTGATCTTAGAAGAATAGAGAAGCCAGCACAAAACAGAAGCAAGAAACAGCAATGATGAAATACTAGGCCAGTGACTGAGGATGGCTGAGGGGTGATTGCTGCTCTAAGAAACCTCCCTGGTGGCTTTTGCTGTGCCGGGAACCTTGCCTGGTGAGGTCTGTTGGGTAAAACACATCATCGTGACGTGGCAGCTTTCAGCAGAAAGCACAGTGTCATCCTGCCTGTGGTAAAAGTGCAGCTGCTCTGTTAATAAAACAGAAAAAACAAACCCATAAAAATACTAGCAGAAATATAGCTATGAAATAAATCCAGGATACGGATAGAATGGAGGCTGTCTAGAATAGGCAGAGTGACAACTAAAGCCCTCCAACACTGGATGCTCCTTTGGGTGCCCAAAAATCCTTTTACTGTGCATCTGGATTATCTCCTCCTCCTCCTCTCTCTGGCTCAGATACCTTCCTTATTCCCTTCCAGTCCCAGTTCCTCTCTGATTAACCTCAGGTCCTGAGGGCCACCAACACAACCACTTAAACAGCCTGCTGCAGCAATCCCCACTAGCAAGGGCCTGGCCAGAGGAGCACTTGGAGACATGTTTGCTCTGACTGGTGTAGGAACTCTCTGGAAATCAACAGAAATGGCTTGGCTTGCCCTTTCACTCCACCAGTGCAGTACATGTAGTACATACAGTGCATTGTTGCTCTGAGACCTCAACAAACACTTAACCCAGGAAAAAGGATCAAGGGAAAATCTTCCTTTTCCTCTGGAGCATTACAGGCAGTCTTAGAAAGTAACATTTTCACTCCTTTTGTATTGTTGGATGGAAAACAACACATTTTTGTTTCATGTTTCATGAAACAAAACGTTGTTTCAACACATATTGAAGCCTGTGAGTGCTAACCTGACACAGCTTCTGAGACATTACCTCACTCCCTTTCATGCCTCAAGACCATGGTGTGCTGCAGTGGAGGAGGGAGGTGGGGAGCTGGAGAACATCACAGGTCCTTCTCCAAGAGACACCCATGTCAAGACCCTTGGAAAAGTCAGGAACAGGCTGGTCTATGATCCTACTAGAATTTTTATTTATTTATTTCAGAATATCCTGAGGACAACTTCCAGAATTTGGATGTTCAGGGCCTGACTAAAAGGAAGTAAAAAAGACAATTTGGGGTATAGATGTTACACTGTGGCTGCAAATCTCTAAGCCTCCTGTTCTGTCACCATCACAGGTATGCAAAACCTCTTATTTAATCATCTGCAATAGATCACTGATACCATATTTATTTGATAATAAAAAATCCCACGCAAAATCTCGTTCAAGTGCTACAAAGGCCCTTGAGCATTGGCAAACAATTCCCAGATGCCTAAATGAAAGAATTGTATAGAAGTGACGGTTTTACACTGCTGATCAATGTGGCCAGAGCCCCTTTGACCAGGAACACTCTGCCAGCCCCTCCTGAGGGGTAATTAACAGGACGGAACCTCTTTCCAGTACTGGGCCAGTGTTTTTTGGACAGTTCAGCACTCTGAATGTCAGTAACCCATCTGCTGCTGACACTACCCAAACATCTCCATTCTTGGACTAGGGGATAGGAATGGCCCAGTATATATCGTGGGTTTGGAGATCCCAGGTATAACCTAAGGACAGTTAAATAAACTAACTGATCCACAAATGTGGGTGAGGGACAAGGTGGGAACACAAAGTGGTCTGTGCTAGGGATTCTGGGATTCAGGCAAGTCTTTGCTCTCCACCAACCCATTTGCCTGCTCCCTCTGTGCAGCATTTCCCATTTGTGAAGGACAGTAACAGCACTTTGTTCCTCTCCAGAAGTGGCTACATGCATGAAAAGACTGAGAGCCTCTCACAGGCTAGGATGGTGCGCATCCAAGAAGAAAAGCAAGCTACTTTTAGAGACACTTTTAAATCACTATTTGAACTATTTCCATCTCTGTGTTCCTACTGCAGGCAGACCTTACAGATTGCAGAAGCCAATCATCCTTCCTGCTTAATGTATAGAGTGGCTCATGCTGACTTAAGAATATTAAACAATCAGAGCTAAAGTTCTCCTACCAACACTTCAGATGTTCAAACAAGAAACCCAGGCTTGTCTGTATTTTTTTAAGGAAAAATAAAAGCACATCTACCATCACTGATGTTATTTTTGCATCATTTTCATCATTAAACTCTGCCTCTCCTCCATGTCACAAGCTATTTTAAAAACAGTTCTTACTGAGCAGAAGTGGCAGACGAATGGAGACTCAAGGACTCCTGGTGTGCCCCAGCCTCTGTGAAAATGCTGTTTTCAGCCTGGCAGAGTTAGCAGGGGAGGGAATGTCTTTTATGGGAATGAACAAGATGACAAGAAATGAAGAGGAGCTCCCAAGCAGACAAGGCTGAAATGGTGAGCCCTGCTGTGGGCATTCCATATGCCCACGCTGCCCCTGCCAAGAGCTGGGGAAATCACCAGCCCCCAAACCAGAGGTCTGTTGTCTGAATCAACATGAAATTGGGCTGCTGGAGCAGAAGAGGAAGCAGATGCAGGTCTGAGCAATATTTCTTTACTGAAGAAAGCACATTTTCAAAGCAGCCCACTAAGAGACGTGACCTACTACACACCACGGCTCTGGCTAAGTACAACTTGTCATGTTTGAAATTTTCCTTTATTCTGTGCATCTGCCATGAGTTCCATGAAACAAACAAAAAGAAAGGAAACACTCCAGATTTTAAGAAAATCTGTGTAAGAGCCAAATGCATCTCTGATCCAGTAAAAGAGAAGCTGTCTCCTTCAAACAGCACTTGAAAAAGGTTCAATCAATCAGTCAAGCCAGAACAGAATTTGTTTCTAGATAGAAAAACAAGAGAAAAGGTGTGAAACTGTAGTGCACCTCCTCCTCCACCTCACATTTCCTGCTAAAGTGAGTAATATCAGATTTTACAAGGGCATGTTGTTCGGAGCTGGAAGAGAAAGTTTAGTAAAAGGTAGTTTGTTCTGAGGTAACAAACAAGAAATCAGCATTTCAACTTTCCATACCTCCCATCAGGTAGAGACATGGGAAAATACCTTCTCAGGATGGCTGGAATGTACCTGGAATAGCTGAGAATATCTGTCTGCTCCTTAAAAGACATCACGGAAATTCATCTACAATAACATCATTCCACTGGAGTGATTTACTATTGTTTAAGGAAAGGCACTGTTAAAATTATCCAATTTGTTTCCCACAGCCTTAGTCTTTGACAGAAACCTGTCAGGAGGCTGAAAACAAGGGGGCAAATCTTGCAAATTATCTGAGACATCACAGAGATGGGATGAAAGCCCCATGGGGACATACCCCCAAGGGTGACTTTGTGCAAGCAAGTGCTCAGATTTCCAGCCTTGGAGCACATTCACTTGGCAAGGGAGGCTGGAGGAAGCAGTGACCTTTTCTCAGCTTTGTAAACATAAATGAAACCCAGCTAAGGCAGTCATGGCACACACAGCCTGTGTGCAATGCGGGCAGGGCCCACAATGGCATCTGCAAAGGGACAATTAGCTGCTTGCATGAAATTAGGCATGAAGCTCAATCATGGCTTTCAAGATGAAGGAAAGGCCATTTGCTGGCTTGCTGGCTCTGGAGTCTGCACTGATCAGTCTGAGCCTTGCAACCCAGGAGATCTCCTGGGGACCCGGGGGAAGGACAGGGGTGAGGCATCTGAGCTGAGCTCAGCTGGGCACCAGGATCTTCCCCAAGCAAACCCCACTGGAATGATGATTGAATCATCCCTGGCAGGGACAAGAGGGACATTCTGGCTACCTGAGTGACCAGCCCTCTGCTCTTGGTGCCTCTGCCTGGCATGCTGGCTGTCTTTTGCCTTTCATCTCCTGCCAAGTTTCATTAGAGCTACAGAACATCCCACCAAAGCTGCTTGCGGAGAGCCAGCACCAGCCACCCAGTCCCAGCAGCAGCACCCAACTGCACAAATCTTTCTTGTTGGCTCTGGGACACAGGGAGCAAATGCAGCCAGATCTGGTCTGGTCCAACCACCTTCCCCATCAGCCTGGAGACACAGTACTGGTAAACTGGATGTAAAAAAAAAAAAAAAGCAACAAACAAACACCAAAAAAGCCTTTGTGCCTCTGATGGTCGGCAGGGCTATTTTTGGCCCAAGGTTAGAGACAGTAGCTTGAAACATCCAGCTTTCCTAACAAACCCCAAAGAGTAAGTTTGGTACCACTATTATACATTAACTCTCTAAAGTCTGGCAATTCTCAACACAGAGTTGTATATGACCCTACATAAAAATCCTTTCCAAAAACACATGCCTGCACATTAAAAACTCCCTCATTTAAGCCAGGAAAGCTGTTTTAAGGATTCCTGTGAAGCAAAGTATATTGCAGGCTGTCTCCAAAAGAAAAAAATCTTCATTTTTCTTCTTTGGACTTGAGGCAGAATAATTTTAAAGGCTTTGAGTGAGTGATGAGCTCTGTGCATTTTTGCTGGGAGGGTCAGAGCCCCCTGTTGTTCTCTTCCCATCAGATGAGCTGTGTCCGCTCCTCATTCGCTGTGGGTTGTGCAGAAGAATTGAAAGCTGATGCTACAAGAACAGTGACCTGCAGCAGAAGGGGATGTAACAGATGGAGTAAATATCCTCTTCAACACACCCCCAGAATATGTTGACCAAGCTCAAAATCCAGATTTCTTATGCGTCTTACACTACCTTATGGTGGCTGAAAAAGCCCAGGAGGAGGGAGGAAAGGAGGTTGTGCACAGAGGGAGCAGAACACAGTCCCAAGGGGCAGCAGGGAGGAATTGCCTGTTGCTACACCTGGTAATGAACTTGTCTACACACACTAAGAGTTCAAGTTGAAATCCCCACAAAAAGCAGCAAAGCTACTGCAGAACTGAAGCATGTAATTTCAGAGAAGTGTTTGTAGGAGCAGAAAAACATGTGGGCATATAGAAAGAGAAAAAGACAAAATGAAATTATTCTTCATAAAAGACAGCTGTGCTAGCATTTGCCTGCAGCATTCTTTATCCTGGAGCTTCCCTTCTGCTTCTAGGAGCCCTGCAAGAGATCACTGAAACCATAAGAGCCAAAATCACAAAATGGGGGAAAATAAGCTCCCCAAATGAGCACAATGCATTGAATCACTACTCTCATTTTCCTCCTCCCAGTAAGTGTGAGGAGCAAGCTATCTCCTGGAAGCAGGTCTCAGAGCTTGGTGGCACCTGGACCACAGTACTCCATGTTACTCTGATCCCATAAACAGATCCCACATTATACTGTACATGCACAGACAATCCCAGTGACTCCAGCTCACCTCAGCCTACAGCATGGATTGCCTTTTTTTTTTTTTAACTCAAACATTCCTATTAGAAGCCTCAGCCTACGCTGAAGAATTAGAGATAACTGGTACCCGCACAATTTGGAAGGAAAAACATTCATCTTATATAGTGTTTAAATAAAAGTTGCAGAACTCAGGATGTGAGAACCCAATCTCCTACCTGAAAATGCCCCAAAACATTTGAATGCAAGGAGCTTGGAGTTTCACCCAGGTGCTGATTGCTGGGCGAGCATCAGCACAGCCAGGGATAGCTTCTCCCTTGGCATGGCACACACTGCAGAGGGTGCCTACACAGCCTGCTCCAGAACAGGCAGCCTGATTTATAGCTGTCTCAGAGACAAATGCTTTCCCAGCCCTCTGGGAATCAGCAGCGAGCTTCCCTGGCAGCTGGGAGATGGGCAGGGAGCCCACGGGGTGTGTGGGGTTGAGGCAGGTGATGCCAGGTACCAGCTGCACTGGCTCATGCAGCTCCTTTGGCCTCAAAACCTCATGAAGAACAGGGGACCTGGCTGAACTGTGACCGAGCAGGTTTTGTCCAGAAAACTGGGCCAGGCTGAGGCGTGCATAAAGGGGAAATGCCAGAAAGCAGCACAAAAAGCCCATTCCCCTTGGTTCCACACTGGCAAGGCTTTCTCCAGCGATGCCAATGTTACTTCACCGTCCAGCCTCTCCTTGTCTGCAGTTTCCAAACTTCAGAGACCTCCCCACAACGGTCTCTTGAGTGGGCAAGTATCCTGCCCACACCGACAAGAGAAGGACAAACTGGTGGGAAACTTTGTTCCACCTCCAACTCATTTCCAGTCAGGTTTCAGCACTTGGCTTGACCCACGCAGCAGAGGAAGCTGCCAGGTTCCAGCTGAAACCCTGGCTGTGGGCTTGGAAAGTCGGACATTATGCATCCTGTAACAAAAAAAAAATCAGTAATAAAATCTTCCCCCAGGAAATACTGGAAAAAAAATGCCAAGGAAGCTGGCAACAGAAGTCACTTGAGAACTTCAGCATATATGCCCATCAGCTCCAGTCCTGGAGAAGATAATTATGCCTTCACTGACTCAAAAACCAGGTCTTTATCAGGAGCAAAGTTCTCCAGACCTGTATGCAGAACTGTTGGGCATAAGTCACTCCTTCTGGTTGATGTCTGTCTTTGCAATCTCACTTTTCATCTGATGCTATCTCCCAGAACACACTAAAGCTCCCCTTAAATTTAGGTGGCAGATAGAAATTTTTATTTCCTTTAATCTTTTGAACTGTGACTACTTCTTTACAAGCCTATGTACTATTTTTGAGCTTTGTGATTAATTCCTTAGACATTTTTTACAGAAATGTGCTTTAAACACGCAAAACAAATCCCAATTCATCCTGATACAATGGAGAAGCAAAGAAACTGAAGATAGCATCAGAAGAAAAACAACAAAGAAAGACAAAAGCCTTTGCCACATTGCAGGCTAACAGCAGACTCATGCAGCAAGAACATGATAAAATAAAGATGGTTATCTTGAGCAAGCGAGAGCCTGCACAACATGAGTCAGTAAGAGCAAGGCACCCATCAGCCTGTTTGGGAGACCAAGGAGATTTCTGAATGGGGCTGGCAGCTGAGCCCTGTGCTAAGCTGTGCACAAATCCTCTTTGCCTACGGGCTGACATTTGGGTGGATGAGAGAGGTTGCATTCCCTGCTCAGGGGCTGCTGCTGAAGAGAGAGCAATGTACCCTGTAGTTATGGAGGGCCACAGGGAAAGCCTCTGGAGCACTGTGTCAAATGCTGGAATTCAAAAGATGACTTTTCTTCCCTTATTTTTGGCCTGAGAACCAGCATTAACCCCCACCATGCTCCTCAGCTTTACAGGCTCTTCCCAAGAAAGAAAATAACAGAACATTTAGTTGGCATGGTACTTATGAAGTGACAGCAAGACCCCTTGCAGTAAAATCTCTGTGTGATGCAGAAGGAATTACCTCCACAATTCCACTCCTGTCAGACAGCAGAGCACAGCACAGGGGCTGCTGTGCTGCTGATGCCAGTGTGATTTCCATTAGTGTTAATAGGAACTACTGACAGAAGCAGCAGCCAAGAAGCCAAAAAGCCTCCAGTCTTGATGACTGCCTTTGATGAGTACAGAACTACATTAAGTCAGTCCCAGCAGCTGTACCAAGCAAATCATCATGGCTGTGAGCATGGGAAAAGAGCGAGATCAGACTGCTAAGAAGGGCTGGGAGGGGGCATTGGAGCCGGAGCAACACAAATGGCCAGTGAGTTGCCTGCAATGGCACAAGCCAAACCCCACTCCAGTGTCCATGTGGCAGTCAGTCACAGTGCTCAGCAGCAAGCTTGAAGGAACCAGGTGGCCACTCTAGCATTTCTTGCAGCTACTCTATGAACAGCTTCTGCCAACAACCACCAAGCTCCTTGGGATGGGGCACATAAAAGCATTTATATCCCCAGTGGAAAAACAAGATAGTTCACAGGGAAGCATAGGCTTGGAAAAACAAGGGATTGGGATCAGAAGATGATATAACAAGAAAGAGAGGGTGGGCCATGACAAAACTATATGTATGGAAGAAGAGGGGCTTGAAATTTAAAGATATTATTAGGGTCCAGCAGTTCAGACAGGGAAAAGTCCATCATTACAAACAAACATCACTTCAAATCATTGAACATTTTTTGGATAAGCATAGGCCTAGAGAAAATTCATCCCCAAGATACAAAAATAGATGTTTATTAATTAGAGAAAACGCCAGATACAAACCACAATCCCTGAGAATGGATAAACTAGATGTCAAGGTATTTTTCTTTAAAACAGTTTCATAAGCAGGTGCTGAGCTGGTGGTGGCCATCTCTCGAGTGTGCTGCATGAGGCGAGTCGCTGGCACAGCCTTGGCCCTTACAATTTGCAGCAAAACCATCAGGTCTCACAGCAGATCACCACCAGTTTTAAGTGCCTACCCACCACCTCCACCACTCATTTCTCATCAGCTCTCCGCAGACAGCAGCAGATCATTTCATCCTGTTACTTATGCCACAGAAATTTAGACTTGAGGAAAATAGGCAAAACAACATTACATCATTTAAGCAACCAACTTAGCTGACTACATCAAAATTCTGCAAGAGCAAAAGATCTTTAATTAAACTAACTAGCCCTGGGCCAGAGAAAGACTTCTTTCCTGCTGATTCATTTGATAGGAGTGATGGTGCCCCAATCACTGTCACAATTCAAAGCACATCTGAGTGCTCGCCCACAGCTCACTCAAATCCATTTGGTTGCAAGTGCTTCTGCAGAAGCCTGTGCTACCCAGGCACCTGTCTTGTCCCAGGTCAGCTCCAGGGCCTGTTTTTGTGCTGATAACCTGAGTCTTGTGGCCTGCCTGTACCATTTGGTGCAGAATGAAAATAACTGAAAACACTACCAGGCCTAGCCCCAAGGTACTCATAACTGGAATAATTTCACATGGTAAGCCATGAGCGCCAGGAGCAGTCCCCTTCACAGGGCTGTGCCAAGGACACAAGTCTGTGTCCCTAGGGCAGGGACTGATGCTGAGCTGTGGAAGGGGAGCCCAAGCTCGTGCCAAGAGAGTCTGGACAAGCTGGGCTCAGAGGAGAGAGACAGCAACTCCTCTCACCATACCTGCACTTGCCCCCTTCAGGTTTGCCAAACACCTTGGGAAAAGCCAGATTCTTCATAGAAGCAACTGCTGCAGGGAAGAGACACAGCTCTATACAACCCAGAATGATGCTCTGTCATGTGGCACTGCTCCAGCCCACACAAAGCTTCATCTTCTACTACATGCTGAAGTGAACTGCATTTTTTTGATGCTTTTTTCTTTTCTTCTGGAAAGAAGCTAATTAGAGTGGAAAAGGATCTCTATGGCTCTCGCATGTACGACTTAAATTTGTGTTATGCAACTACCACCACACACTGTACTTGAAATTATATAGCATGCAACCTAATCAAACACCACTAACAGCATCAGGTAGTTAAATCATGCTGTGATAAACAAGGAAAACGATTTTGTGTAAGCATGGCAAATCATCCCTTGCACCTTGGTCAAAGTGGCACGTACTACCAATTATCAGGCTGATAAAATGCATCTGCTATTTAGGATAATGGCTTAACATGTAAAGTGCATGGCTGAGGTGCACAAAGTACTCACACAGCACAGGGAAGGGGCACCTTGGTGGCACTGACCACCCTGGGAGCCCCTAAGAAGCAGAGCAGGAGCAAGGCAACAAATGTGAGTCTGGGGCAAGGCTGTAAGAAACAAAGAGCTCCCTTGGGAAGGCTTTGAGGACAAGACTCCGCAAGTATGGAAAAGTCTGCTGAAAAAAAACCCCAATAAACCTCATCCCCACTCATATCCACAAGAAAGCATGTGTTACAGCAAGGAAGCCAGGCTGGATACTGCAGAAAAAGCCCTGTCCCAGTAAGGATGCAGAGGCACAGGAGGAGCAGGCCCAGGAACTCACGTCCCCACATCCCCAGCAGGACCAGCTGGACAAGTGCCACCAGGAACAACCGAGGCATGCTCAATCCAGATTCAAAAGAGGAAGATGTTCAGATAGCCTGAGGTCCTTCCAGCCCTATTTTTACAGGATTTTTACCCTTCACTTCAGCTGCCCTGCCATACCTCCCTCACAAGAGGCATCCTGCAGCCAATGCTGCTCTGCAGCAGCCCCCGCAAGAGGCACAGGCTATATTTATTCTGGTACATTGCAGTGGGAAGCTTTAATCTGTGTAATCGCCTCAGAGAAGATTTCATTCAGTGAGGAGAAAGCAATTACTGTTTCATTTGCAACCAGTTGCCTTCCCAGGGTCTTAATCTATCAGAGCTGGAGGGTCCTGTCAGCCCCTGCACCTGCCTGGGCAGTTTCTGTGAGATAGGTTTATGCCTCTGATAAAAGCACCTGCAGATAGTCAAGGTTTTCAGGCCCTGTTTGAAGCAATTTTTCTCCTCCCAGATGCTACTGCTTTTATCTGACAGCATATACCCTGCATGAAGAAAACAACTGGATATAATCCTAGATTAAAGGGATTGTAACGCAGAATTAAATACAAGCCATACCCTTCATAGGGTTTGCTGTCGTCATTCACCAAGCACAGAGCTTGGCCGTTTGGAAGGTGGTCAGATGGAGTTGGTATCTCAGATAGCCTCTGCAGCTCCTGACTTCTC
This sequence comes from Petroica traversi, assembly GCA_025920805.1. NCBI lineage: Eukaryota > Metazoa > Chordata > Aves > Passeriformes > Petroicidae > Petroica > Petroica traversi. Next base: position 7,013,258 of record JAHLSL010000043.1, on the reverse strand, counting down.
TAGACGGGCATTCACATCTCCCCACAGACGTGGGAGGAAAAAAAACCCACCTAAAATAAAAAAACCCAAAACTAACCCAGCAACAAAACAAACAATCCTTGGTGTTTCCATATAATGCTGCATTAAAATCCCTTTAAGATTTCACTTCAAAAACTAGCAACTAAAATCCAAATTCTCAGCAGGACTCTGCACATGTTGGAGCTGTTTCACCTCAGTGCTAGGAAGGTTTGTGGTCCCACAACAACCGCACCTGGAACACGAGGAAGGTAACTGAGGCTCAAATCAGACAAGAAAAAAGTCCTGAGGAAAGGATATTCACTGTCTAGTGCAATAAGGACCACAAGAGCAGAGCAATGCAAAAGCCCACCAGGAAATCTTTATGACTTTATCTTACGTCAGGAAAGACACCATATACTTATATGCACAGCTGCATGCTTGGGAAAAAAAAAAGAAAAGGCACTTTAATCTTCTGCTTTTTCCAGCCTGGCAGCCAAAGCAGCTTGACATGATAAAGAGACTTGAGAGTTGTGAAAACTACATATTAAAAGGAGAAAATTTCTAACTGTCTTTCTCTTGTAAATTGAGGCAGCAAAAAATCCAACCCTAAAATGAAGATGTGCCTGAAGGTAGCAATTTTACAATCAGTAACATAATGATTTATATCACTACTGTCATCTTTGTTGGGGAAAAGGAAGCCAGGTATTGTGATCATTAGCTTTTTGATACAGATGATATTTTTAAATGAGGAAAAACACATGCATTTTAATCAGGAACTGAAGAAAATTGCCCCAAAATACTAACAGAAGAATCTGCAGCTCATGCCAAGATTTGCAAACACAGGATATGACTATTAAGGTGACAAACATCATCAATGACATCTTGAGCTGCTGCACATCCCTGGGTATGCGTGTGGGAGCTCACTCACCCTGGAACACGGGATCCCACGCCCTCCCAAAACATACCCCTCATGCCTCAGGCCCTGAGCAGGCACAGCCTGGAAAGTGGCCCCACTCCTGCTGAAGCCTGTGGGATTCCAGGTGCTGGTCTCACACAGCCAGGTGCCCTCACTCTCATTGAGAGTCCAGCTGCACAAAGCACTGGGGCTCCCCAGCTCCCACTGATGGCAGGCACAAAGCAGAAGCATTGGGTCCCACTGAGAGAGAGCAGCAGCAAGCTCTTCTCTTAAGAAAACAACTAAGAGCTAAGAAGTTACTGACTCTTTTCCCCAGAAAAGTACCAGAAGCAAAGCCTGGCCTTCCTGGTAATAAATCTCTAAGCTTCTGCCTATGCCTTGGCAGACACACATGAAGTCACAGATGTAAAACACAGGAGGCTGCTGCTGTTGAAGGATAAAAAAATCAACTGAACTTGACCTTTAATGCAACAACGTGGCTTCTCATGCTTCCATTCCCCATTGTAACCATAATCACATTTGTTGCTGAGAACCAGAAAATTGTTTGCAGAGACCAGTTAACATACAGGCTTCCACAAGCCTGGGTGATGTGACAGCAAGGGCACCAGCACAGGCTTTCTTAAGCCCAATGGAGCAGGTTTGAAATTGGAATACATTTTAAAGCCACAGAACAGAACTTCCTGCAGATGACATCAGCAGCACATCAAACTTCACTGAATGTTAGCAGAGAAGAACAGCAGATAAAGCACTGAGAGCGCTAAGCTGAGACGGAAAGTCCTTGTACAGAACTCCAAGTCAAACCACTAATCTCTGGTCACAAATACCCTCAGAGCTCAAAACAGATGAAGAAGACAGATTAAGTTGAAAAGGCTAATTTTTGCCTCCTGTCCCTCCATATTTAAATAGAATACAGGAAAGATTCAGCCTGTACTGGAGTAAATTTTGTTTATAAATCCCACAAATCCCACACAGCATGCAAAAAAACTCCCCTCCAGAGAAAAAGCTGTGTCACCTCCCAGTTCACAGCTTGCACTGACAGCCATGTAATCTCAGCCTGCGAACAGCAGTTTCAGACCTTCAACAAGGATTCCTCAGCCTGACAAGGATGCACTGAGCATGTCCAGCAGTCCAGCACTGTGCCATGCCTGTGGGAGTAGCCAGCAGTCATTCTGCACCATTCAGCTCATGGATCAGCATCCAACCTCTCAGTTGGAGTATTTCTGGCCCTGTAGGTCTGCAGTAACTCCATGCTGCTCGCCCTCCCATGTTCGCCATTGAAAAGCGTTGATAGCACCAGAAGTTGCACTGTTTTCTGAAAGCGACTCTAATTAAGTATGAAAGCAAGTCTAATTAAGTATGGTCTGCTCTGTGAATCCCCTGGGAAGACAGAGGAATACCATCAATCCTCACATCCAGCCATCCTCCTTTTGCCCAGTGTAAGCAGCTGACAGCAGATGAAGCCCTGATGTGAGTGCCAGGATGTGCACCTGCAGCTGCGCCAAGCTGAAGGTGCTGTGCAGTGAAGGGCTAAAACACTTCCCATCCTGCACACCCCACTGGGGAATGGGACTTCTGCCATCCATCCTTCTGTCAACAAACCCTCCCTATCTCTGTTAAAAATCACACCAGCACCCTCAGCCGTGCCCATATCTCATTTCTGAGGCTTTGCAGGAAGTTGCAGGTACAGAAAGCTGTCGGGATCAGGTCTGGAGCATCCCAGTGGCAGGGCCTTTCCCATAGCCAGGCAGCGAGCTCGTTTCTGCTCTCCTGTTTCATCTCTGCATGTCAGACAGCGCAGATTGCAGGTGCTCACCCGGGAATTCATCCTGCTCTGTGCAATGCCACTAACGATAAAAGCTTACGACAAAACCTCCAGTGAGGCAAACACAACCAGAGCACAGCCCCAAAACATTAGTCACTACAAACACCTGAAGCTCAGCAAACATGGGGCACATTTAAATTTACTTTTCTTTAATTATGAATGAATGTGGGTTTATCTGGTATTTACTTCAGGGCAATAGTAAAAACGCATTAAAAATTATAAATCCCCCTGCAAAGAGTCATCACCAGTGGTTGCCCACCTTGACCACCTGGTTTAGCACAAGCATGTGGAGATGCAACTGAATGCCAAGACCTGACAATTTTCATGCTAAAAGGGGGAATTTTCCTTGTGTTCTATCCTTACACTCTACTGCGTGCACTCTCAGTGGATGCCCACCTAAAACCCCTGCTTAAGTTACTTATTATTTCGCAACTATTTATTAAACCAAAGGTTGAAAAGTAAGAAGAAGAAACTCCATCCAGGAAGGGAACAATGTAAGGAAGGATTGCCTGGCTTCATCAGGACAAATGATAATCATTGCTCTGCTCTAAGGTTGCAATTGATTAGTTAAAAATACACAACAGCAAACGTACCAGGGCAAGGAAAGAGCTTTTTTGGAAAGGTACAGGAACAGACCCCAAATGCAGACTGCTCGTGGTTCTCCAACAGATAGCCCTAAGTGGCCATGGAAAATGGGAGATACTTTCCTGCTCACAGTGTACAGAAGGGAGAATGATATCATTAAAGCCCACATTGCGTCTCAAAGTCCTTGGAGGAAAGGGGAAGAGGTACTTCATATTTCTATAAAACAATTAGTATTGACAGAATGGACTATAATACAGCACTCAGACCAGGAGTAATTAACTACCAGGCAGCTTGCTTACTGGATGCAGATAGGAAGCACTGAGGCAGCAATTAGAGAGCAGAGAGGCAAGGCAGGCACATGGCTTTGCTCTAACGAGGTGCTGACCTCCCAGCCGTCTGCTCAGGTGTCTGACGAGACATCCCGTACCCCACGCTGGGCACTGAGCATCCCTGGCACAGTCACTGGCATCTCCCTGGGCACAGTGAAGGAAGAGCTGGCAGCCAGCACTGATTTGGGAGCACCTTCTCTGCACAGGTTGTGCTCAGCCTCTCTTCCCCTTGCCTTGGTTTCTCTGTGCCTTAAATAAGAGTGTGGCCATAAGCCAAGCAAAGAGCTCTGGCCACAGACAGCATCAGTGATGGAAAAGTACCACCGACAGGGGAAGATGCCTGGGAACTAATCTGCAAGATGCCACATACCATCAAATGCTTTTCCACTGAAGCTCAAGGCAACTAGTTTCAGCACCTTTCTAATTTGCAAATGTCTGAATAATCCTGAAAATTGAAGCCTCGGGGAGAGTTGGGGCTCCTTGCACACCATTTCAGCCTTTTGAGGCTTAGTTTTAAACACCTTTGGGGAGAAAATATTTGCAGTTCAGTTTGAGGTCCAGAAAAAAAGGACATTAAGGGCCCAAACCTTCAGCGTTTCTCCCCCCAAAACCAAGAGGTACCATGGACCTGTTTCTAAACAGCTACTCTTGGGTAGCCCTTGCTCTACCTTATTCCCACCTACTGGGGGAAATGTCCTTGCACAGCCCAAATGCCCTCCTTGTCTCTTTGTAGGAAGGTGAAGCAGAAGCAAATGGTGCTTCTGCTACAAGATGAGCACCTTCCTCTTCCATTTCTTCTCTCTTTTGGCATGGGAGTTTTCCAGCACTGACTGGTGATGCTTCACAACAGGGCAGCCACAAACATGCAGAAAACAGGTCCATGTACAGCCAATGCATTTACACCCGCACACGTGGTTCTGGCAAACAGCTCACAGGGCTGACATAAATGATGGAGTACGAGAAATAAAGCTCTTTCCTGCTGTGACATTTTAAAACAATTCAGCAGGCTTTTCACACCAGGAAAAGCTGGGGCTGTGTGTGCAGCGAGGAGTGAACGCGCTGCAGCTCTATGGCTCCAGAGTCAGAAAATTACTCTGCAATGATGCAAGCAACTGCTTCATTCCTGATATCCCTGAAACAAGGGCAGAAACTGGACCAGCAAGGGTTTCAAACGGACACCACGTTCTTCTGGATCCAAGTGCCCAGGTTCTGTAATGACGAAGGGCAGCAAAGGACCCAAAAGACATCAGGCATTACTGGGACAGAGTACCAGAATCACTAAGTCATTCTTGCTGGCCAGACCAAGCTCTCACAGCATAGTAAATGGTTATTTAAGAAATGGATCTGGATTTGGAGGCAACACTAATTACTGGATATTGAGATTTTGAATAAGCTAGCTAAGGAGAGAAAGGCTGCCACAGGGTCTGCTGCAAGTGGTTTAAGATGTGAGACCTGGTGGGAGATAACAATTTAGCATCCAGACTTTCTAGAAACCAAAGCTACAGAGACCTTCAGGTCAAAGGTACAATTCCCACCCAGCCAATACCAAACTTCACCTAGTATTCAAAAGCAGCAGCTGTTTCCCCGCCACCTTCTCCTGAGAGCAAATCAAAGAAGGCTGTTGAAAAAACCTCATGGATGCCAAGTACAGCTGCAAGGTTTTGGACAGATTTTTAAGGCAGAATCCTGACGAGCCTTTTGTCACATTTCCTTACCTGGGACACAGCACTTGGATCAGTTTGCTGTCACTGCACACATCACTTTACTCATTTGAGCAGCAGGAGCACCCACTCCCAGGCTTTCTGGTGGCAGGGACCCTGTGCACCAGGAGGATACCAGGGAGGGAATAATGCATTTTCTAAAGAATATCACTGAGTCAAATAACCTCATCAGCTCTGGGGAATCTCGGCTTCTGAAGTCGCAGCAGCTGAGGACAGATGGTGTCACAAAGCTGCTGCCGCATGAATGACAGAGCCATTTAAAAGCAGAGCACTTTTTATTTCTTCTCTTCTCAAAATGCCATCATCCACCCCAACACACTAGAACGAGAAAGCCTTGTTTTCACTGGAATGTTCCACCAGTATCCACTGGCTGCCTGCAGTATTAACAACACAAACCAGATCTTGTCCCCAATAAAAATTGTCATTTTTTTTCTACCAACTGCTTTGCCTCACCTCAACATCCCAGCTCATATAGGTAATTTATATCTAAATTACCTCAAAAGTGATGCATGTTTTCTCAGTACAACTAATGCAGCAGCAGGTAACAGCCAACATACAACTCCTGCCAACACAAATATGCTGGTTTCATCTTGGGACCTTTTCCTCTGCTGATAGAGCTCAATATTGCTCCACTAGCATCAACATGAGCAAAATAAATCACAGATTAAAAACTGACAGCAACAAACCAAAACACTGTGGTCCTGCTGCAATAGTTGATAAATCCTATTTCAGTATCAAATAAGCTCTAAAGGAGAGGGTAAAGGAAGCCCAGCAGGGTATGGAATAAAATTTGGCAGCTGTGATTCTGCTGCCAGAAAGGCAGTGGGGCAGGACCATGTCTGGATGGCACCGATTGGAGTGGCAGCTCCAAGGCACTCAGGGCATCTGTACTACTACACAGAGCAAGCAGCTCTTCCCCACTCCTTCCTCACACAGATGATTTTAGGAAGGGAAGAAATCAGGAATCATTAGTGTGCCACAACTCTGAAATACTTTCCCTGTATAGGCAAGAAACTGCTCCCATCACAAAAAGTATAATTTCAGCGTGCATGTGCATGAATGCACAAGGTAGGAACTAAAAATAGAGGTACCCTATTTCCATGCATCAAGTCAGCAGGTACAGAAACAGCATAAACAGTGATTCAGCAATAGCCCGCATGATGCAGGAGTTGTTCCTTTGCCTCTGCCTCCCTGTTCGTAGCCCTTCTCACCTCTGCTGAGTTACCAAGGTCCAGCAAATCCCAAGAGCAATGCCCAGACCTGCCTTGCAAATGTGGCCCAGCCCCACAGGGGCCAGGGAGATCTGCCAGCCATGGGGAACTCACTGGCTGCTTGGCTCCCTCAGGTAGGGGATGATGTGAGGTGGCTGCAAAAGCTCTTCACACAAGGTCCAGCTCTCAAGAACACAGACATTTAGAGAGTTTTTCTGTCTACAGAAGTTTTTCTAGTGCAGAGTCTAGAGCTAACATAATTAAATGGGTTTTTTTAACAAGATAGATGTGTAATTTGCATTTTTGCTATTTGTTTATTAAACTTCTGTGTCATATCTACAAAGTGTGATCATCCAAACTGGGTACAAAGAGGTGCACAATGTACAATTAAAGCGTATGGCTACAATTTTTGGTGCAAAGTAGTGCTGTGACTCCATAAACACCTCTGAAAAACTGCACAAGCTGACACCAAGGACATTTTTTGAATCCTGTGAGATTTGTTACATAAACAGCTACGACCTTGTACCCTTGGTTTCAACAGGAACAAGTAGGTTTTTTTGCTGGTTCTTACCCCCAATTTTTTCATTAATGTTTGCTTGAGAGGTCAGAAGGAAATAGAATAAAAAGAGAATGAAGAGTAGGAATTTCATTTACATTTCATAAAACTGTAGCTAATCTCTACAAACAGAAATTAAAAATATACTTGCCACTGCCCGGGCTCTGTCATTCCCCATTTCAAACCCAGCAGAGTCTCCCAAGCATCCAGGTGAGCAAATCCCTCCTCCAGCCCCTGAAGTCCTGGGATTAAAAATACCTTTGAAGGGCTTCCTTGCACAACTGTGACTTACCCCCACACCATTCCTAGACAGGATAACTAACCAAGAACAATTAAAGTGCTCAAAGATTTCAACTTAATCTCAAAATGTATTAAAGTCCTTTCTGCTCTCACCTTGATATACTTTGAAGTCTGGATGATTTACATTTTGATGTCTAATTGAAATGAGGATTGCTGCCTGACAGGCCTTAATTTTCTCAAAAACATAGTTGTTCCTCTCTCCCCAAAGCAAGTATTTATTACAAGTTTCACCTTGAATATAGGTCACAGCATTGCAAAGCAAGTAATCAGAGCTGTAAAAAAACCCCAAATTACCACAAAGATTCTGTCTAGGTAAAAAAAACAAATTCAAAAGGCACATATGCTCTCCTGAGTCACAGCAAGGAAAGATTATTACCATTAGCACGAGGGTTATACAGCAAATGAAACAACTGACTAAAGAAAAAAAGAAAATAAATCACTTATAAGTGTCATCTTTCATCATTAAATTTTAATAGGAAAACTACTATGATTTGCTTAGTCTGAACATATATGCAATGAAAAAAGACCCTCTGACATCATCGAGACACAACACCACAAGACAAATGGAGATGATTTTCCACACTGCTGGAGCAGCTGTAACTCCCTCCCAAACCTGCAGCAACCAAACAGCACAGCAGCTGCTTCTGGCTGGCCACTGGCTCTTATGCCTTTGGCTAAGAGGAAAGAATCAGAGGTCTTACTCTCCTCCTGCCTGTGTGGGCTTTAACAGAGGGCTACACTAGTTAAAATGCCCATCTCCTGTTAGTCACTGTTTGGTTGTCCCTGAAGCCTGAGCCATCACCAGAGCACAAACATCTGAAGGCAGCGTTTTGCACCGAGAGTGCCCCAAGCAAGGGCAGCCAGAGCACATCCATATGCATCCCGAGAGAGCCCATCTGGAGCAGAGCCTCACTCCACAGACTCTCAGCAAGGGAAAACTAGGCTCAGGACTCCAGACTGCTTTCCTTTCACACAGAAGTTGGGTTTTGAGAACAATAAGGATGAAGATTTTCCAGTCCTGCTTCTGTATTACAGTGCAATTCTCCCTCCTGAAGGAGGGCAGCACCCATGACAAGCTCAGGAAATGTCAGAGGAGAAGTCTGAAGGCAAGCCAGGCACTGCCCTGCCTATGGAAACACCAGGCAGCCTGCTGTCCACCTGCTCAAACACAAACAGCAGGAAAGGGTGCACGGCTGTTGTGCACAGAGCTGTTAAAATCTATATGAAGCCCCATGTGTGTAAATTAAACATCGGCTCCTTCTATCATCAAATGTGTACAACTTGTAAGCATGAATTATGCAAGGCTATTAACTGTCGTATTTTAAGAGGGAGCAGCTGTAGAAGCTGCTTGGAGGACACAGCAAGTCACGGAAGGAGCAGCCCCTGGTGCTCAGTGTCAGCGTGTGTCTGAGCTACAGCACAGCCACTCTCACCAGCTCCAGCCCCAGTGCTCCTGCATCCTGCACGAAGCCACTAAATCAGCATCTCACAAGCTCTCACTGTCTTCCAGCGCTCTATGGAGGAAGGAGTAATATTTTCATCACCTTCTTATTGACAGCAGCCTGAGAAAGATCTGGATAATTGTGTGAGTTTGTGAAGAAGTAAGCAGAGAGCTGAGCCTGTAACCTGGCTGAAACCCAAGCCCCCAGTCAGTGCCCAAACTGCCAAGCTCTGCCTTTGCTTTCACCTTTCACAAGGCACCTGAAACAGAAAACTCCCACTGAGACTAAGGAGCTCCAGGCCTTTTCAGTTCAGTAATTTTCTTCTTGACTAATGAACCCTCACACTCAGCCAGAACCCACAGATGAGGATGCCAGCCTAGAGAAACGCTGCACAGCCCATGTCACAAGTGCCACCATGTCAGAGGCAGAGACCAGCAGCAGGCAGGGATGCTGGCTGGCAGCATGGAGCACTCGCCCTTCCCCAGCCCACAGAGCACTGCAGGCTACTGAGCTCAGCCCTCCCTGAGCAGGCACCGTGCTTAGCAGATGTGCTAAAGTTGCTGATGGCGAGCTCTAGCCATAAATTACCTATAGGGTGAGAAGGCTTTTGACACAGTTTTACATGAAACATTAATTCCTCTGGTCAATACGAATGCTAGTAGGACTGAGTGGCAGGGCTGTACACAGCAAATAAGCATGTTGGAAGATAAGAAATGCTGAGAGGGAAGGCACAGATGGGTATTAAGACCAGTTTCATTCACTGTATATATCAAAGACTTGGAAGAACAAACATCAAACACCGTGATTACATTTACTGATGATTCAGATTTGTGTGGGCTCCTCAATACACAAGAGGAGGGCAATAAAGTCCTGGACAACTGTGAGCAAGCAAGCACCTCAGGGGATAATTAAATTAATCTGAGCTATGGAAATGCCATACAACAAGGCCAAAACATAAAGCAAACAACATCGTAAAGGACTTTGCACTCCAGAAATTATACGAGACAAACAGAGGCTACTGCTGCTCCCCAGTGACCCACCAGGGTGCCAGGCACTGTACAAGCCCATCAGGTGAAAACTGGTACAGGATACACACAAAGCTCTAAAAAAAGCAATCCCAGTGATACCAGTTGAATATGCCCCCAGCCCAAGAGACTGTGGCTTTAGAGAATGGCCTTGTCACAAGGGGACTGCTGGTGACACAGCAGCTCTGGGGCCACCCTGGCAAAACACATCCATGCAGAGGACCCCAGGCCACAGCACCTGCCTCCCAACTGGCTTAGCAATGCCCAGTCCCTGTTACCAGCTGCTCCCCAGACTCTTGACCATTGCTGCCCATTTGGAAATCAGGTACTTGCCCTAACTGCCCGGGCAGCCTCCCCACGCTAAACAGCCCTGTCTGAGGCATGGTGGCCACCTTAGATACACTGAGGCACCTTCCCTGAGCCACCCTGCCCAGCAAAGGGATCACTGGCAAGGTATCACAGCAGGCACAGAGCCACTTTCAGGAGACAAGTCCCAAGAGCACCTCAGACTGAGACTGGGGAACACAAAGTATCTGGAGCAGCAACTCAAGCGAGGACATGGGAGAAGTCAGAAGTGGCAGAGCTGCCCAAGGCCCTAGAGGCACGAAGATGCTAAATTTGATGAGGTTGAGGAAGGGAGCCAAAGGAGGAATAAATAGAGCTAATGAGAACACAAGGCATGAGCATTCAAAAACCTTTAACACACTACTAAACAGCAATAAAAAGGCAATTAGAATTCTGAGATGCATGGAGGGTAATTGCATGCACTATAAATAGGTGGTGGGAAGACTGTCCTGCTCAGCAGGATCTGATTCACTTTTGGGGTGACTTCTGTGCCGAAAGGAATATTTTGGCATGCAACAGAAGCTGAGAGAAGGGAGTTTACAAAGAGATGAAATTACAGGAAGAATTTCTATCACTCACATCCTGCTGCATGAAATATGTACCAAGCAAGAGCTTTGCCACAGAGGCTTCAGAGGTCATAATTTGAGGAGCTACAAATAAAAGTTCAGCAGCATGGATGCAATGTAGTCTTAGGAGGAAACATCCAATTTATATCTGCCAGCAAGGTGTATGGCACAGGAATCCAGGCTTCAGTGGCTTTCACTATTGATGGAGAAATCTAACAGTGCCCATGGAGACCCCATCGTGCTTGGTTCATAACCTTTGCACAAGCACATGCACTTTGAACAGCACTTAAAAACAAGCAGAATCAGAAGTTTAAAAGTGTACTTCAAGCGTCAAATTCACTTCCTCCAGCCTCCATCATGCCACTGGCATGTTGCTTCTGTTCCCTATCCGTGCTTCAAGCATGCTCCACTGCTATGCTCTGCTCAGAACCCCCTCCCCAGGCTGGTGTAACCATCGAGGGGATGTCCATGGCTCAGGCTCATGGGAGCTGGTACGAGCAGCCAGCTCGCTGTTTAATAAACAGGCTCTCTGATGCCATTCCCTGCCCAGCCTTCCCTCCCTACCAGTTAGGCTGGAACAAGTGCACCAACTGCTGCTCTCCCTGCTGGGCATGTGGCTCAGGCTATGCGGGAACGTGTCATGGGAGATTCTGGGAAAGAAGTAGCCCTTGGAGCAGATAAAACACATGAGACCACAGCTGAAGGCAGGGACATGGTATTTGCAGAATTACAGCCAATATTTCTCAGAGTAGAAGGCACCACTGAAGTCCAACAGCCCATAAACATGCAGAAATCATACCAGGCAGAGCCTTGGCCAGCATAATCCACCACTGCATGATCAACTCCAGTCTTTTGAAGAACCCAGTTCTCTCTTGAGATAGCTAGAGGCTATAGGAGTATTATTCCCCATCATCCCTGTGTAGCCCTGGGCATACCTGATGCAGAGCAAACAGGAAATGGAAAACACAGTCACACCTGAGACATGCCAGCAATACCTTCTCCCTGCCCCAACTCCTTCACAGGTACCCTTCCTAAGGAGGAAGTTTTGCAGACTGAAGCACCAAACACCTGATAAAGGGAGGGAACAAAGCTGAAAGTTCCCAACTCCAAACTCCGTCAGTCAGGCCTTGTGCCCTTCCCAGCTCCCTGCTCTTTCCCATCACAGAGCATCAGCATTGACTCATGTTTGGGAGCTGCTCTGCCCTTGCCAAATGACAGAGCACACACAAAGTCTGCAGTCCTAACTCCAGCTAGCTCTTGACTATGCAGCAAAAACCAACCCCATGCAGCTCAGAACATCCCCAGATAACGGCAACAGATGGCTTCTGCCCAGAGGTCTCACTGGCAGAGGGTGGTCTGTGGAGCCAGGGCGGGAGGCACAATGCTGGTTTTTGCAGCATGCACCGCTCTCAGGTGATGCAGCCTTGCCCGTGGCTCTAAGTGCTGGCTGTGGCCTTCCTTCCTCCTTGCACTGTCACCCTGCAGGTAGCAAGGCAGCTGGCTCCTGCTGCGTCACCCCATTAGCTTCCTTCTGAGGCAGGGACGAATCTGTCATCTCTGGTTGCAAGAAGAATGGAGCAGTCTACTAGGAAGGAAGGAAGTCTAGTCTAGGCGGAGACAATAAAAGCAAATTCATCACATGCAACATATAAAGCATTTGTGCCCTCTTGCTGAATTAGGAAAAGGTATTTGGCATCTTAGAAGAAAACTGCCTTTTGCTTGATATTCTGCTTATGTGATACCCACATCACCTTCCAGCTGTCTAAATCCTCTGCTGCTGAGGTGTGGGAGGAGCTGACCCCCCGCAACAGCACATCAGGCAAAGCGAAACAACCTCCTTGCAAAAACTACAGCCCCTGGCAGCCATCAGCAGCAGTCTGACATAACCACTGGATGGCTGCACCTAATTGTTCCCAAATCATCCAGTACTTTCTGTGCCTAAAACATAACAGCTCCTTCCTTCCCAGCCCATACCCATCAGACAGGGACACCTGAGGGGAGCACCAAATGGAACACAGGTTGCATCTGGCTGGCTGCTCATGGAGCAGCTTCTCCCTTCCACAGCCACGTGTCACGGCTGGCGCAGAGAAAACCCAGAAATTTCTTCCCAAAGTGTCTTTGCAGTATTTAGGTTCAGTTGGCTAACTGGCTGGACAGGGCTCCCCCAAATCATTCCTTGGGATAAGAGGCACCAGCTGGAAATCAGATGGGTGGGTGCCTTCTTGTAGAACCAACATCAGTGAGTACTGAGCTGCATTTAGGAGTACTGGTCTATTTTCCCTATAACAGCCAAGTCCCTTTATCTGACCAGGATGCCACCAGCCAGGTTCTTTGTCCTCTCCAATGCCAACCAGAGTCTGTATGCTGGCTGTGACACTCCAGTCTCTGAAATGACCCTCATGCACCCAGCCACATCCCTGCCAACAAAGGAAAATCACTGCCCCTCTCTGAGGGGCTCCGAGGAAAGCAGGGAGCTGCTCCTCTGCAATATAGAGGTGGGGAAAAAACTGGTGGGTTGTGGCTACATGTTGGAGTGCTTAAAGCAGTAAAACCCTTCAACAGGATAGACGCCTTCCGCACCTTAGGGCAATGCCAACTTAGCATCATGTGCCTTGGTAACTTGACAAAGGCCCCAGGAAAGGGAGAATGGCATCCTACAGGAGTCAGCAAGCCTGGTGTACCTCAACGATTGAAAGCACACAGTGTAACTAACAGACATCACTGGTTGCTATAAACTTACACAATCTGCAAACTCCCACTGCTATCCTCTCCAGCTCAATGGGTTCTCAGGACCAAATTCTAATGCTAGAAATCAAATTCAAATGCTAGAGCAGACACTGCTCTTTACAAGGCAACCCATGAGACTGTTTCAACAAGACAATTATTAACAAACAGCATCTTCTATCAGTAGCTCCTCAAGGTGAGTACCTGGAAAACAGTCTTTCCTCCCTATTACTGTCCTCCCCTGTACCAGAGAGGCAACTAGGAGCCAAACCACCTCCTTTTATCCCGCTCCAACTGATTGAACTGAGTTTGTGCATGCCACGGTGCTGCAGCTGCTCTGGATACAAGGTCTCTTTCTCCTGCAGAAGTGCATCAGGAAAGAAAACAGAAACATCCAAAACAAGTACTTCTTTTACCAAAAAGTTTATTTCATTTTTTTCCCCCTAAGATTCTTCACCAGGCTGAAGACATGCAGCAAGTGATAGACTTGCAGGGACAAGGTCACTCTACTCCATGCTTGTACAGGATCAGATCCAGGTCACAAATGCTAATCCTACATCATCAGAGGGAGCAGAAGGGAGCAGAAGGTGGTCTGCATCCAAAAGGGAGCAGAAGGTGGTCTGCAGAGGTTCTACAAACAGATCTAGATTTGAAGACTCTTCATTTTAGAAAGTCTAAAAGCACCCTGCCCTTGTGTGAATGTCACACTAATTTAGCACTCGAGAGCACAAAAGGCCACTGCTGGACCATCAGCCCTGTTTGCCAGGGTATTGCACAAACACATTGTGGCATCAGCCCAAAGTCCTACCAAAGTCAATGGGGTTCTTTCAAGATCTGCACAGGGAATTGCCAGTCCCCAAAGATAAACACCGCAGCACCATCATTAAAAAATCCACTCTTCTGCCTAGAAAAAACATGACTAAATCTAGATTTCATCTAGTTTCTTCATCAAATATTAACACTTAGGCATGGGAACATGCCCATGAGGGTCACTATATACCTGACGCTACTAAAAGTCCAAGCTCCCAACCTTACTGTGAAGCAGACAGACAGATTTTGAACCACAACTACAAATACAGCATCACTTACCCCAAGCTGAATAAATATTTGCATGATACTTTGACTCAGGTGTTTAAATTCTAGAAAATGTCTGACTTTATCAGCCTGAATCACAGACAAACAATATCAAATATTATCACTAAAAGCACTTTTTCAAACAATTTCAAAAGGTTAACATCAAACACTCAGCGACTGCTGACTTTATGTTCCGTTTCAAGAATGAAGCCCACACAATTCAGAGGAAAATTCGCCTGAAGCAACCCAAATATCCTGTACCCACAAAAAACTTCTTCCTGAGCAAGTGCCAGGCCAGGATGCTCTGTGTATTTTTTTCAGTACCTACAAGGTAACGACACAGGAGAACTCCCATCTCTTGCATCCCCCTCTCCCACCCTCATGAAGAAGCAGCTGGACCCTATTATTGGAGCATGCTCTTCAAGAAGGGTGGCCCAATTCTGACCCACTGGGAGCTGGTGGTGCCACCTGCATAAGGAGCATCCAAGGTGAGGAGACAATTCTGATTGTTCTGCCATGCCTGCACTACGCTCTAAAAAAGCTGGGCAGTGAGGTGGCACCCTGTTCAATTTCCAGGAAGGGAAGACCTTTGAGGGGCCATCCATCAAATCTCATCCACTCTCCTGGGTGACAAATGGAGAAGAGCCAGTCAGCATCAAGGAAAGTCCCCTTGTCTGCTGTTTTAAGAGAACCTTATTGTTTTAATTAGTCTTAATTCTCACTAAAATTTGTGATTTCTAGAGATCACTTTGGAGGTGAAACCCTGGCGCTGCTGAAGCCACTAGCTGGATTCACATCGACACCATCCAAGCAACAGCTTTATTGATCATACTGTATTGATTGGTCTTAACACACTGATCAAGTTTACATAATGAAATAGAAATAGGATGTTTATCTTGTACCACCCTGGACTACAGGACTGGCAGTAGCTCTTGGGTTTTTATACATAGACTACTGGTAGCAGAGTTGTGATGAAATATTTTTCCAGCTAACAAAAAATTGCATAGGAAAAAGACTTGCTGATCACTTTCCACATAGGTAAATGGAGAACAAGCAGCTCACCATTCAGCAGAAGGAATTATGAGTTGTGCAATAAGCAAAGTGCTTCGGGGAGGGTGTCTAGACTATGCAAAGCAAGGCCATAAATTACACCTTTTGAAACGATGGGCTTTAGCAGGGCTTGGAGCTGCACCATCTGATAAGTCTTCTCCACTGTTAGTTTGTAATATCTCTGGCCCAAGAGGTGCCACCCACAATAATTGAAATGTCAGGCTATGGATCAGAACTGCAAAGTTTAACAACAGCCAAAGACCAAGCTCACAGCCTATTTAATTACCCACTTCACAATCCAATAAACTGCAAGTATATAAATAGCCCAAGTATGACAAATATTTAATAACTTCTAGAATTAAATTAAGATAAGGCACTGGCAAAATAAATGATAAGTGTTTTAACTGAAAACAACCATTTTCTGCAGATTCCAGACAACCTGAGCACAGTAATCACATTCTACACTCCACACTGCTAAGCAGCACAGCATCTCAGATATGCCAGACCCTCCTTGCCACAGTGATGCTCTGCAAGCAGGCTCCACTTCAGGGCTGGCTCAGAGCTGGGGACAGCACCAGCCAAGAGCTCAGCCCCACACAGCTCTCGTTTGGTGGTGGCAATGCCCACACTGAGCCATTTAAGTGCTGAAGCCAGCCCTAACTACTCTTCCAGGTTTGTATTGGCATAGCACTAATAATTATCCTGCAAGCTTTGCTGCAACTACAGAGCTGTGCATGAGGTCAAGCCTGGACCTTGCAGCTACTTCTTAAACAGCACTAGTCAGCAACTGAGGAACAGACTGAAAACAAGCAGAGCATCCTCTTTACCTCTCCTGCCCTGCAGAGTTGAGAAAATAAAAAATCTCCAAGGATTTATTGGGGCTGGCAGAGCAGAATCTGACCACAAAAACAAATTCCTCCAGCAGAAAGCTGCTAAAAAAAGTCACAACACCACCTGAGTCAGGGTCTGTCCCAGAAGAACAATGTGTTGGTGATTTTATGAAAGAACTTGTGTAAATATGGCATGAGATTTACAATCCAACCCATGATAAGGAAGAAACGTGGTTATTTGGAAGGCTGCACTAGCTTTACTATGTCCTAACTGTTGCAGCATCTGTGTGCCTGCTGAAATGGCAGAAATTCAGTATTTTAAGATGCATTGTAACCAATTCCACAGTTTCTGACCCCTCACACCTGTTCTGCATTAAGCACTGTGCTTAAATCAATCACCATTCAGCAAAGTACAAGCTTAAGCGCTTTGCTGAATTTGACTGAGAATTTTGCTAATGCATCTGACGTCATCCCACAGGCTTACACAGGCATCCAGATCATGAGCCACTTCTCCCTGGAGTAGCCCTGGTAATCTGCAACAAATCTGGAACTTTTTCATCCCACAGTTATCTCACTGGGAACTGATTTACTCTCCTGCCTGCCTACTCCCTTGTTCTGTAGGAAGGAAAACAGGCAACAGCAACCACGACTGCAGTGATGTCTGACCTAATGTGCCCTCCACATTTTATCTCCCAACAAGACCTCCCTGCTGCCCTTTTCCCAACAAATGTTTTCAGTTCATGCTACTTTGAAGGAGCAAACACCGATTCCAGGGCTGTGCTTTTTGACTGCCGTGCTGGGGAGGTATATAGCAAGAGGTACAATCCACATCCAAGGATGCTTGGTTTGCATCACTACAGACACACACCTTGTCCAACTTCCCTAGGCTGCCAGCTGAGCTCTCTTCCCAAAGGCTTCAGACAGCTGAGATCAAGTGGGAAGAGGCACCAAGCACGGCTGGTCTCAACTCCACTTCCAACAAATCAGCATGAGCTAGAGAAAAGACCATACACATCCTGGGCAAGCAATTACCAAGCTCAGTGCCATCTGCAGTAATAAAACACATTGTTCTGAGAGCCATGGAGCTGGCAAAGCCACTTTCCTCCTGAGCTGCATCATGAGGCTTGAGCCTTCCATGTCCAGCAATATTGTAAGCTCTGATGGGAGTTTTTCCTCCACATTCAGTAGGTCTCTTGCTCAGATTTCCCAGTGTCTAGTAAGGGGTGCACACACACTGCACCTTCCTCCCACCTGGGGTAAAAGGGAAAAATGAAATCTCCCTATTTTCACCATGCTTTACAGGGATGAGTATCCTACAGACCACTGTCTGCACCTCAAATGCACCTGGAATTCTGGTGGCTTAAAAAGAAACCTAAGTGGGAAGTAAGACAGCACAGGCAGGTATCTAATAAGCCTTTTCTCTTTTCCCTTAGGAAATATTACTAGTGAGATGTAAATAAAAGAACTTACAGGTAGACATCACAGATGTGTAGTTACTCAAGTGGAGCCTTACCCCATAAACATCAAAATAAACCCAAAGCAGAGGCGTAGACTTGAACACACTGATCTGAAAAATGTTTTTTCCTCTGTTGCTGAAATTTCTTGGGTGTCAAGATCAGAAAAATACCAGTTCTGAGTGGCATCTGCTTAAATTCATCTGGAAACCTGAAGCATAGAGTTTGCTGCTGGTGTAAACAAGCAGTGCTGTCATGCTCACATGCAGTAAATACCCAGCTACACCATCCATTCACACTTCTCGCTGCTCTCTTCGCTCTCATATACATTCTAATTTATCAAACAGCAGGTAATTACCTTTGTGGTGCAACAGCACCTTAACTACACAGTTCCCTTTATTCCAAGGTGGTTCATGACACCAGGCTGCATTTTCCAGCTCCAGAGCAGTACACAAGCGTGTACGGCTACACAACTGGTGCATTCACAGCACTGGAACACGTAGCCTCCAGGGCTCCAGGCACCAGCCAGCTCTGACACAGCAGCACTGCAGGATCAAGGAGGGAGAATTACACACCTCAGGGGAAGGACTGCAGGGATCTACAGTTCAGGCAAGAACTTTAGTGCTGCGGCCACAACAAAATCAACGCTTTCTTATCTGAGAAAATTGCAAAGAAGGTGAAGCTGTAGAAGCTGCCCTGGCTCTGGGCTGACTGCAACACAGCCCATCTCAGCTGTGGTACTCCAGCTGTGGTGGGGATGGGCTGGCTTTTATCAGGTAACCCAGCCAGGAAACCACTCTGCAGGGCAACAGCTTCACTGCATCACCTGCAACTCCATGGTCACCTGCCTGGGCTGTGCTCAGGGTGCAGCATCTCCTGTTCTGCAGGGTAGAGCTGCGAGCCAGGTGAAGCCAAACCTCATCCCTCTCCTTCCAGCACTGGACAGACCTGCTGAGCAGGGCTGGGGACAGGTCCCCAGCACTCACTGCTGATCAGTTCTGCCCAGACACCTCTGCAGTGGCACCTCCCTGATACGGGAGCCCTGACAGGGGCTCCCACAACCTGTCCATGGGCAGTGACTGCAGTGGGCAGATGGGCAGGTTCAGGCCCTAGCATCTCCAGGGGACCACGCACGCAGTGGAGCAAGCAGCTCCCTCTGCAGCCCCTCTGTCCAGCACCACTCTGAAAGGAGGGAGCATCCCCGTTTCTTCAAGGATGAAGCAATTCCCTGGCAAAGACCAGACTCTGAGGGTGGAGAGGCAAATGGCACACGGGAAAGGAAGCAGTTTAGCCCTCCTCTGCCGATGACCAAACTGACCCAAAATTCCCCATTAGAGCAGGACCAAAACCCAGTTTTCTATCACCTTTCCCCTAAGACGCAAAATGCACTTGTTCCACTCTGGTGAGTCTTGAGCACCTGATGGTTTGAAGAACAAACCAATACGCTGCAACTGAAGCTTGGTGCTCAGGAGGGATAAAGTCCTGCACCTTCACCCTCTGGTCCCCCCTGCAGCCAGAGAAGGAAGGGTGAACTTTCCCAGAGGGATGTGTGTGGAAAGCAAAGCAGAGGAGCACATCGACAAATTCCAGGCTCTGGGAGTTCTTTAACTGACTTCAACAGGCGTCGTGGCTAAGGAAAAAGGGCAAGGATCTACTCCCAGCATGACAACAGAATACAGGAATACAGAGAAGACAAAAAAACCAGAATTAATTCACCTTTCAAAGGGTGAATTCAATTTGACATGTGTTATCATGTTAAATTTAGCTTTCCCAATTCCATTTCACTGCTAAGTTTGAGAGGAGATGGTCAGCCTCCAAGAGACACTTATTTTAGCTATGTTAATAAGCCAGGCATGTTTCTCTATGTCACAGAGAACGGATTATGTCCTTCCAAGGTCCTGTGTAACTTCCACAAACCCTTGAATATTGCTGCCATTTTGTAATTTTTCTCATTACTCCTCATTTCTTTGTTTCACTTGCACATTATTCCCCACCTTTTCCTTTCCCTTCTCTTGTCCTTTCACAGTGCACTATTTTGAATTCAGCGACTATAAACTGTCCTTCCCAGTCACTCTTCTCTGGACTGCTAAGATGCTGCATGCTACTTTGGATAAACTTGTCAATTTCAGTTCACTTTCATGAGAGAAACCATTGCAGGACTTATTTGGTTTTATTTTAGTGAGACTAAGAATGATGTAAATTTCATCATCTAACACAAAGAAGTTGCACAAGAAACAAAAGCCATAACAACTTTGGAAATTCACAATCTGTTGAAAAGTGTTGTAGGCAAAAAGAACAGAAAAAAGAAACTCCAAACCTGGCTATAATTTCAGCTATGTACTTTGTTCAGCAAACAAAAGCAGATCATTCAACCTTCCAGCAACAGATTGTCCTATATTGCCTTTAAACTACATGATACAGTACGGATACACTTTCCTACCTCCGTATGTTGCAATGACTAATAATAGTCCTGTGGTGTAGCAGAACTGAATGTCGTTTGCATCAATACATCCAGGAGTCTGCCTGAATTGTAAAGGTCATTTGTGAACGCAGAACAGTATCAAGGCTAAAACTGAATCTAAGAAACTCAGCCGAAAACGGTGACAAAAAATCGGCCAGCTGTTTCAGAGAGCTACATTACATCACAGTCCCAACTCTGGCTGCCACAGGGAAAAAGTTGGCTGCATTTCACTGAAAGATGCCTGTGTCCAGATCCAGAAGAAACTTAATTTCTGCTCTGGCCCACAAGCTTGTGCCTCAGAGGAAAAACAAGCTCCAAGGCAGCTCCTGGAGATGGGGACTCAGGTGAAATGCTCCTGCCCAGCTTCTGCCTGGAGCAGCACACAGCCCTGCTGTGGTGACACAGCTGGGGAGGAAAAGTCAGGATTGGAGCAGAGACTTCATCGCAAACCTCTGCTGAGGGAAGCCGACCTTGGAGAGCCTGCCACACATAAATACTTTCAAGAAGTTGAAATGAGACTCAGCAACTCCCCAAGTCAGTGCCAGCACTCCCAGTTAAGCAAACTTTGCAGTAAGCATGGAGTTGTGGAGTCCCTTTGGAAGAGGCAACAGCACATGCCTGATGTTTTCCAGCAATATACCCCATTTCTCTCCTTTCGACAACCTTTAGATGGCCAACATCCCAAACTTCCCAAATCCCGATGTTGCATAACTGGAAGCAACGATGTATGTCACCGCGCCGGCTCTGAGTGAGAGACCGTGTCGGGGAGCAGCACGGAGGGTGACAAGGGGTCAGGGGACTTCCCCGAGCCCCGGGACAGGGCTGCTGCCAGCACACCGCACCACGTGGGCCCAAGGTGCCCTGTGCCGGGAGTGCCCTTGGGTGCCCGGGGAGCTGCAGGCCTGGGGAGCAGCAGGAGAGGCGGGGAGCGGGCAGGGATGCAGGAGGAGGGGTATCTGGAGGAGCGTGCAGAGGGGCAAGTCAACAGGGGTGGGTAAGAAGCGGGTCGGCAGGTGGGGGGATGGCAGGGACAGCCAGAGGTGGGTGATGGAGAGGAGAGGCAGGGCCTGGCCGGCAGGGCAGAGCCGGGCAGGGCAGGGCAGGGCAGGGCACGGCCGGTACCTTCTGCTGCCGGCGGGCCATGTCGGTGGGCTGCTTGGCGTTGAAGGGGTAGGCGATGCAGCGCATGACGAAGACGTAGAGCTGCAGCTTCTTCTTCCTCTCCTCCTCCTCCCGCTGCAGCCGCTCCTCCAGCTCGTCCTTCTCCT